>CM024753.1:44250690-44436084 GCA_014218235.1 Colocasia esculenta
TTTATACTGAATTTAGAATGACCTTGTGTCAAGAAGGGTCCACCCAGAGAAAAAGGGAAAAAGGCCGGACATCCCTGATATCGCGGCGGCGCGACCCGCCGTGATACCGGGAGGTCGCGGTCGGTGAAGGCGACGCATTCAGAAACGCGGCGACCTGTGCCGCCGCGATTCCAGCGCAAACCGCTGTCGCGCCCGGGCCGACGACCGCGACAGAAATCGCGTCCGTGACCCCCGCCGTGATTTAAGCTTTTCTGCCATAACTTAAAATTGCGCTTATATCCCTGCTTTATATGTCATTTAACCCTTGTACAAGTTAAACCAAGTACTGTTAAGCTTAATAAATGGCCTGAATATTTTTATTTAATAATATTTAAATAATTCTTATTAATTTAAAATCTGTGAGCACGACTTATTCTATTCTCATGATTTCTTTACACTTGCACACTAAACATTATTTATTGCCATTTGACCCTATTAAATTACTCAATAATGTATCTGGTAATTAAGTGAAATTAATTACCTAATTTTTCCTATTATTTAAATGACACATGTCTTCGCTTTATTCGCGTGATTGTACATCGATACCGTTTTCCCTCGGCCTTCGAGCACTCGAGGCACGACGAACCTGTTTCTACACACTTTATCTTGACTTGGACCACCTCTCCATCGGGAATACTCTCGACTGGGCCAGGGACTCCTTGTCAAGACCTCCGTAAGTCTTCTTGACTTTGGCGCACGTCCTTAGTCAACGAGCTAGTTGTACCCTAAAACCTGTTACACCTTAGGGATCAGTACGATCCATGGCCTTAGTGTTTCCTTCTTGTCTTGGGTTCACGGTGGACCACCTAACCCATGTACCTGGCACGACTAAGGGGGCGGTTGTGACTTCTACTAGACTGCCCGTACCCGACCTGGTGCCGTGCAACCGTTACTATCGTATGTTTCTCGTCATTTTACGGAAATGTCCCTATCTCATTTACTATCTCGATACTCTCATCTGTTCACGTTCTCTCTACACTCTCGTCTAGTTCATCTGCTACTCTCATCTATTCTTGGTACTCTCTTGGCCATTTTGTGATTGTCTAAGATAAAAACATGACTATGCTAGGCAACATTATAAGGGCCCAATCTGGTCCTTGGGAGGAGCACATGAAAGGCTATAACTCGCGAGGGTCTAATGATCAGGGTGATTGGCATACACCTAACGCATGACACGCAAGATTGATCTAAGACAATTCACAAACATTCTTGTACATGATACTTGACTTGTGGTTGATAAGATGATCGACCAAACGCATGTTACTTGATTTACTTGCTATCGTGACTTGTGCACTGCTGTGCAATTTACTTGTTAACTTGAAATATGGCTAAATCTTTTGTGGTACTTGTTACCTATGAAGGTATTCTTGTCTTGTGATCTTACTGACACGATTATACCTGATCGTTCTCATACTTGCTCATTCCTGTTAGTTAACCTGCTTGATAAAAGGTTAAACACTTAAAGCCTGCTTGTTTACACGAGATATTAAGTCCTACTGAGCGTTATCGCTCACCCTTCGTTATTTGTCATTGTGTTTTCAGGTAAGTCAGATGATGACCCTTCACTCACCAACGGGAATGGACTGGAGTGAAGAGCGACCAGGAGTCATAGCGATGAAGTGTCCTTAGTACCTTAGAGTATAGTTAGATGTTTACGTAATTATCTTTTCCAGATGTAATGGTGTTATTGAGCCCTACGTTTTGGCTCAGAATTAGTGGATGTAATAGTTAGGTGATTTATCAATAACATAAGGAGATTATTACGATTATTATTCATTTAGATGCTCTGATATTTGCGAATGTATGCGCAATTTACGTTACCATACACGTTGTTCATGCCTCCCTGATTTATTCCGCTGCTAAATTAGCAGGGCATGACAGGGCCCCACGTGGCTCCCTTATACTCTTTTTATACACACACACATGCATGCACACACACACACACACCTATCTTTAGGGGTTTAAAAGCCACCACACGGTGAGTCGTCCCCCATGTTATTCATTCGTTCCATTTCATTTATTTAGGATTCTATACTACACTTGTGGCTAATCCCCTTCTTTTATTTGTATTATTTTTCAGGGTAATCATCAACGAAAGCGCCTTCTACCACGGCCGGCCGTGCTCGTAGAAGAAGAGGAACCCATATCCTCGCGCAATCTCCCTACACTCCAAAAGGTATTCCCCGCGATCACTCTTTTCTTTTGTGCCTTTCGCGCACCACGCACCATGCACATCACCCATTCCATCCGCACCATTTCGCGTGCATTCTCCATTCGGTACCCTCGCGTACCTGGAGATCACGTTCTTTTTCTTTTCCCCCATTTTTCATCCCTCTTTGTGGGCCTCTTTCTTTCTTCCCTTCTCCGGAGTTCTGAAGGAACCTCGGAAAGGCGAAAAGCGGCGTCCACAATATCCTAGTAGAAAACCTTTATCACTTTTAGCATCCAATTTTCCTAAGTTATCTTTACCATTATTCAAAATAAAGCACTTACAACCAAAGGGTCGAAGGTGACTGATGTTTGGCTTCTTCTCCTTGTATAGCTCGTAACATGTCTTCTTCAAAATTGGTATGATCATACACCTGTTAATAATGTAGCAGGCTGTGTTAACTGCTTCTGCCCAGAAATATCATGGTAGATTGTATTGTGTAAGCATAGTTCTGGCCATATCCGGCAGTGTTATGTTCTTTCTTTCGCCTACTCCATTTTGTTGAGGTGTTCTGGGTGCAGAGAAATTGTGTTCTATGCCATTTTATTCACAGAATCTGACAAGCCCAGAGGGGGGGTGAATAGGTCTTAAAAAAATAATCTAGAAGATACTTGTAACTAAAAAAATTCACACAAACGTTCTTCGAAGTAGGTTAGGGACAGTTAGTTGAAATAACAAACACATAAAGAAGACAATCACACAACACAAGGTTTATCCTGGTTCAGACCTCCTTTCCTTAGGAGTCCTACGTCCAGTCACTGAGCAACAACTCAGGATTTCACTAACTAGGGTACAGTCCCCCTAAGAACGCTACAACACCCAGCTCAGCTGGTCTTCCTTCACATCCGAAGGGAACAACACCATGGATACCACACTAGGTCTTCCTTCACAACCGAAGGGAACAACACCCTGGATACCACCAGGTCTTCCTTCACAACCGAAGGGAACAACACCCTGGATACCACCAGGTCTTTCTTCACAACCGAAGGGAACAACACCCTGGATACCACCAGGTCTTCCTTCACACCCGAAGGGAACAACACAAAGAGAGTGAATGAAATTCAAGCCCCTAGATCAAGCTTTTGACAAGAAAGGATCTGAAGCAACTAGAACTGAGAGCAAAGAGATTTTAAACAAGGCACACTCTCAGAACTATACAGGCTCTCTCAAGATTTTCACAAACTAGTGGAGAGCAAAAGAGCAAAAGCTAAGTGGAATGAAGGTGCTTGGCTCTAGACTTTCTTCAGAAGATTTGAATGCTTGAATACGCGATTGTTGTTCTTCTGTTCTTCTGACTTGAATTTATATCTTCAATTTGAAATGTAGTCGTTGAAGTGTCCGTTGTCTCTCTTTTGAGTAGTCGTTAGACTGAATGACATCAGAAGTCTTGGAAGCTTCCAGTCAACAGTCTTTTGATCACTTGAGCACGCAAAGAGATAGATCTTCAGAAATATTTGTTGGCTTCTATTTGTTTAACGTTGTACCGTGAAGCTGGATCAGAGGTCTGCACAAATGTCAAACTCAAATAGCAGACAGCTAAGCTGTCTCTGATGTCAGTCAACGTCAGTAGCAATAGACATGAAAATAGTAATGCCAAATAGCTTAAGTCTAAAGGATGTTATCAGAGTAGGCAAGATAAAGGATGATATGGTCTGCATGCATGCAGAGATACGTTCAGGTCTCATTAAATGCAGGTGCATCAGAGAGATGTCTACGTGGACTTTGACTAGTCAACAAAGATCATGTCACGTTAATATGAAATCGATGACTATATGACTTATGAAATCGTTATGAATAAGTCAGGTTGACCAAGTCGTTGTGATACAGAAGAAGTCGTTGTGAAACACTTAACAAATCGTTATAAGCTCTAAAGGAATCGTTGTGAGTTACTTAACAAATCGTTATGAGCTCTAAAGAAATTGTTGTGAGTTACTTAACAAATCGTTGTGAGATTCAAATCGTTGCGTTTATGAAGAAATCGTTATGGATAACATGAAGTCGTTACAATAAGCAAGTCGTTGCGAGTTCTAAAGAAGTCGTTACGGTAAATTATGAAATCGTTACAACAAGCAAGTCATTGCGCAGTCTAAAGAAATCGTTACGATAACTTATAGAGTCGTTATGACAGGCAAGTCGTTACGGGTTTCTAAAGAAATTGTTGCGACAACTTATAGAGTCGTTGCGACAAGCAAGTCGTTACGACTTTCTAAAGAAATCGTTACGATAACTTATAGAGTCGTTGTGACGAGCAAGTCGTTACGGGTTCTAAAGAAATCGTTACGGAAACTTATAGAGTCGTTGTGACGAGCAAGTCATTACGGGCTCTAAAGAAATCGTTACGGTAACTTATAGAGTCGTTGTGACATCGACTTGTTTGAAATAACATGACTTTTTAGTCTTATAAGGAAATCGTTGCGATCACTTATAGAATCGTTCCGGCATCGATTTGTTTGAAACAACATGACTTTTTAGTCTTATAAGGAAATCGTTGCGATCACTTATAGAATCGTTACGGCATCGATTTGTTTGAAACAACATGACTTTTCCGTCTTATAAGGAAATCGTTGCGATCACTTATAGAATCGTTATGGCATCGATTTGTTTGAAACAACATGACTTTTCAGTCTTATAAGGAAATCGTTGCGATCACTTATAGAATCGTTACGGCATCGATTTGTTTGAAACAACATGACTTTGCAGTCGTATAAGGAAATCGTTATAATAATTCTATTGAAATTGATATGCTTATAAAGAAATCGTTATGGCCTTCAATAGAAGTCGATATGGACTTGGAGAAATATCATGTTGAAAAGATTAAGGCTTCAGAGAAGTAATGCATACCTTTATTGGCTTGTTTGACCTTGGTATTTTTCCTGTGCTTAAGACTTATGAAATATTCATTAGATATAATTGATAAACTTTTTTTTGGTTTTGTTGATCATCAAAATATATATGTAATTAATTAAAATTACATGGGGAGAGACTGGTCATCAATCTCCCCCTTTTTGGTGATGACAAAACTGAACAATAAGTATGGATGAAAAAATACATATAGATGTTTCAGACATAAGTTTTTCTCCCCCTTTTTGTCATTAAGCAAAAAGAAAAAAACGAGTAATCTGAGACAAAGATAGGATAAGTAGTATATGAAGACAAGAGAAGTGAATTTTATTATTGTTCTTGAGGTCGAAGAGAAGGATCAAGATAGAAGGCAGGAGACAACAAGGAGGCAAACTGTCAGATGACAGCAAGTGCCAATCTTTCCTGCTCTTCAAAATGTGCTTGAAAAGCTCCAATCTCAATGTTATAGGAGGGTCCCATAGTGGGGGCCATCCGCTTGAGATGAAGGTTCCACTGCTCAGAAATAAAGTCCCCATATTTATCCAAACCTAAGGCTATTTTGAAAGTGGAGAAGGACCCAAAGCTGGCAAAGAGGAGAAATTTGTCCATCTTGATAGGATAGAAGATCTGATGAGACCGGAGCTCCTTCTCCAGATTACGAAAAATCTTGAATCTCTCAAGCCAGATTGCGAATGTATTTCTGATGAGGTGACGGGAATTGGCGTCCAGAAAGTCACCAGGTGATAGAGGAGGTAGATTGGCTTGTGCCTGGGAGGCATTCAGATCAGACAGCTGTTGAGCAGACAAAGGATAGTGCTTGAGCCACTCATCAGAGGTCAGCCTTTCACATTCTGAGAGAATGGGAGCAAGGATATCAGCTGAAATATGCCCTTCAAGATAGTGTTTGAACACAAATCTTTGGAAAGAAAGATCACGGCCTTCATAGACATGCAACCTGGCCATGACTCTAGCAGCTCTCTCAAAGACAAGTGTACCAATCGAGGAATCCATGATCAAGGAGTGGAGCGGTGGAAGGAACACGATGTCTGGGAACTTCAAGGTAGAAAAATCTACCTGAAGAGCTTCACAATGAGTGGACTGCAGAGCTGTGATGGCTGCACGAAACTTCCCCAACTAAGGTTCATCCAAGCTGTTGATATAGCAGTAATTGCAGAACATCTGATACTGCCTGATGAACTTGATTTCTTTCTGAATGAAAGGTCCAAACAGGTTCTTGTGATGGATTTGGAACCATTCATACAAAGGGAGAGGGGCTTCCCTGGGAGGATATCTGGCAGCTTGCACTCTCTTAAATTGGGAGTACAAAGCACTGTTGATCCGTGCCCACTGCTCTTCAGTCACAGAAAAGATTTTTGACTGTTGAGCCTTTGAAAGAGAAGTGTAAGGGAAAATGGTAGTCAGATGGTTGGAAAGATTTTGGAAAGGTAAACCAAAAATATGAGCAAGAACCACTTTTTGAAGGTATTCCTCATAAAGGGGTTTGTGCTTATTTGCAATGGCTAGGGAAAACCGCAGAGGTGGATAGCAAGGATCTGAGGAGACAGGAAGGGTGGAAGTAAGTCTCCTTCGTTTGGAGACAGGGCTGGAAATACCAGTCCTGTGAGAGTGAGTTCTAGTGGCTAGGACAGATTTGAGAATTGTTTCTTCAAATTCATCCTTGATGCCATGGATCTCAGGTTGGGTGAGTTAGGCACCTTCAGGAATGAGAGTGATGAAAGATGGAGGTGCTGGTGGGTGAATCAAAGAGTCAGGAGTGATGGTAGAAGGATCATTGGGTCTTGAGGAAGCTCTAGCTAAAGAAGATCCGGGAGGAACTTCAACAGTGGAGGAAGGTAAAGGAGTGGTGGAAGAAGTGAAAGGAGTGGGAGAGGAGATTTGTCGTGAACGTGGACGTTTAGGAACATGAGGTGCTGAAGGAGCTGTGGATGAGGTGGGTGGAGAAGGAGGGGCTGGAGTAGGAAGAGTGGAAGGCTCGGGAACAACAGCCTGTGCTTCTCCAACTGCTGCCGAAATCTCCAGGGGTGACAGACCCTCAGCCTGTACTGCTGGCCCTAGATCCTCAGAGGGTACTCCATCTGCCATTGAAACAGCCACATGAGACTCCTCTTCAAGATTCTGCCCAGATGGCCCTGCATTCTCATCAGATGGTCCGGGTTCTTCTGCTTGCTGTTGAGTCTGAACTTGGACTGACACACTATCTTCTTCTGCGATTACTGGTCCTGATGGCCTGAGAACAGCTTCTGAAACAATTTGAGTGCCATGAGGTGGAGAACTTACTGCCTTCAGAATCTCAGAAAGTGTTACCTTCATGCTGCTCATTTCCTTGTTAAACCATTTCAAAGAGTGTTTTACCTGTGATACAGCAGTGGAAGTAGAGTCCTGGCGAACAATGATAGAGCTTACATCTGATTGGACTGAGGATAAGAGTGCATTTTGTGCTTCCAATCTTTTCAGAATAGGCTTCAATTTCAGCTTCTGTGATGTCCTTCGCCTTTTGTGAGCAATCTTCTTGCCTTTCCTCTCAGCTGTATCCTGATGAGCTGTGGTCTGTTCTTCATGAACAGGGGCATCTATTGAATGCACCCCTTGAGATGTAGAGAGGTCCTCAGTCTCTTGCTCCCCCTGAATGGGAGCATCTTCCATGATCCTGTCTTGCTCCCCCTGAATGGGAGCACCTATAAAAACTGCACCTTCCACTGGTTCTTCTGCTTGAGCTACTGAAGGTTGTGATTCTGCTTGTACTGCTGCTGCCAATTCAGATGAAGCTGCAAGTTCTGATGGTTCATCATTTGCTACTGATGCTGCTCCTGCTGGCTCTGTTGAGGCTTCGGGCACATCTTCTTGAACTTCTGAGGCATCTTCAATAATGGCCTCTCCTTCTGCTACAGAGGTTTTAGACCAAATTCCATTGACAAATGAAAAGCCACTTTTTCTCAGGTTCCTGGACCTAATAGCTTGGCCCATGTTCTCTACTACCGCCCCAGACAAATCAACACCAAAGTGTTTGAATATCTTTGTAAGCAAGTGGGCATAAGGCAACGACACATTAAGCTTACTCCTGGTATCCCAGATCTGGTCACGAGCAAATTTCATTCGTTCAAACATTACTTCAGCCATGTTAATCTCTTTTTTTTGAATGGCCCAAAACATTACATCTGAATCAGCCTTGGTGCAGGTTGAGAATGTTGCACTTCTAGGAACTACGATTTGGCAAACTATGAAATGAAGGAGGCGGTTGAAAGCATTGAACTGATTAATGTCTAATTTTCCATCCCTCAGTCTGAACTCTGGTCCTACAATACCAAGACCTTTAGCTTGGGCGTCCACGGTGTGAACCCCACTGTGCCCTGAAGTCTTCACCCTAAATAACCGGTGCAATAGGTCATAATCTATCTTAATCAGAGTTCCCTTAACAGATGAAACTAGGGACCCATCTGCCTCTGCTTTCAAACAGAGAAAAAAGGCCTTCACGAGGTCTGGATAACTTACCTCTGAGAAGGTGGTGATTCCCAACCACTGCATCTTGCTCAATGCTGCTGCTACGCTGTGCATACCATTCTTTTCAAGATCTGCTATGTCCACTGCCTTGTTTCCACAGACCTTAGTTTTCACAAAGGTGAACCTCTCCTGCTGCTCAGGAGTGAGGAACTCAGTGCCGTAGCCCCCAAGACTTCCAGCGACGACGGATGCGGCCATGAAATCAGGTGAAGAAGGTTTCTGGAGGATTGAGATGAGGGAAGGAGTGAAAACCCTCAAGAGATCTTTCGCAGGAATGGGAGGAACTTTTCAAAGGGTCGAGAGTCGTTGTTGAAGAGGTTATGGCATCGGCTCGCACAAGCAGATAAAGAGGGAAAGGGTTGAAGACGGGAGATGAATCGTTATCGCATTTAATTTTTGGAATAAATAGTGGGGTGGAAAGTGAGGCGCCAAAAGACGGAGGAAAACGACAAAAGGTGTTGACTATTCAGACCGACTTCAATGAAAGAGCGGTTACAAAGGGGTAATTTGAATTTCTTTCGCTTAAAAACATGGAGGAAAACAACTTAAATCTAAAAATTAATGTGCCAGTTGCAAGCAAACTTCTATCACAAATTGCACATGCTTAATTCCCTTCTGAGAGATGTGAATCTCTCTTCAGGTAAGGCTTTTGTGAAAATGTCTGCTAATTGGCCATTTGTATCAATAAAGGATATTTCAATATTTCCATTTGCAACATGATCACGAATAAAATGATATCTAACCTCAATATGTTTGGTCCTTGAGTGCTGAACTGGATTCTTGGTGAGATTAATGGCACTGGTGTTGTCACACAGTAGTGGAATTGAGTTGATATTTAATCCAAAATCCTCAAGCTATTGCTTTATCCATAAGAGTTGTGTGCAGCAGCTTCCAGCAGCCACGTACTCAGCTTCAGCTGTAGACAGTGCTACTGAATTTTGTTTCTTTGAGGACCAGGATATCAAGCACCCTGCAAGAAACTGATAACAAACACTGGTGCTTTTTCTATCTACCTTGTATCCAGCATAGTCAGCATCAGAATACCCTACTAAATTGATTTCACAAGAGTTTGGATACCATAAACCTAGATCATGAGTTCTGGCTAAATATCGAAAAATTCTTTTTACAGAAATCAAATGTGACTCTCTAGGATCTACTTGATACTTAGCACACATGCATACACTAAATAATATATCAGGTCTACTGGCTGTTAAATAGAGTAGTGAACCAATCATACCTCTATAGACTTTTTGATCTACTTTCTTACCATCCTTGTCGCTGTCCATCCTTGTTGATGTACCCATTGGTGTTGACAGTGGCTTGGTGTTATCAAATCCAAATTTCTTTAGCAGTTCCTTGGTGTACTTAGCTTGACAGATGTGAGTGCCATCTTTTTCTTGTTTGATTTGAAGTCCAAGGAAGTAGTTGAGCTCCCCCATCATACTCATCTCGAATTCTCCCTGCATTAACTTTTCAAAGTACTTGCAAAGGGATTCATCAGTAGATCCAAAGATAATGTCATCTACATAAATTTGAACTAGCAATATATGTTTGACCTTTGACTTAATAAATAGAGTACTATCTACTTGACCTCTACTGAAACCATGTTTCAAAAGAAAAGAGCTAAGCCTTTCATAACAGGCTCTAGGCGCTTGCTTCAAACCATATAAAGCCTTATGCAATTTAAAAACATGATTTGGAAAGTCTATATCATCAAAACCAGGAGGCTGTTCTACATAGACTTATTCTTTAATAAAATTGTTTAAAAAAGTAGATTTAACATCCATTTGAAATAGTTTTAAATTTAGAGCAGATGCATAAGCTAATAATATTCTAATAGCCTCAAGTCTAGCTACAGGTGCATAGGTTTCATCAAAATCTATGCCTTCCTCTTGAGAATAGCCTTGAGCTACCAGTCTGGCCTTGTTTCTTAAGATTACACCAGCTTCATCTAGTTTATTTCTAAACACTCATTTGGTGCCAATGACTGGATGATCTGATGGTCTAGGAACAAGTGACCATACTTGGTTTCTCTTGAACTGATTTAGTTCATCTTGCATGGCTATTATCCAAGATTCATCAGTAAGAGCTTCATTGACTGTCCTAGGCTCTATTTTAGATACAAAAGCTAAGTAATCACAAGGGATAACATTACCTCTTGTTCTTACCCCTACGGATGGATCACCAATAATATTCTCAAGTGGGTGATCTTTCTTGTATCTCCACTCCTTTGGAAGATTTTCATGAGTAACTTCTTTTTGTTGCAATTCTTCCAGAGGTGGATCATCCTTATCTTCAATTGATGTATCCTTAATTTCTTGGATAGTTCATCTGCATCATCAATATCACTATCTATTTCCTTTCTCAAGGAAGGGTTAGTTTCATCAACGATAATGTGTACAGATTGTTCAATCAGTAAAGTACGCTTATTGAATACTCTATAGCCTCTGGGTTTAGAAGAGTACCCCATGAAGATTCCTTCATCTGATTTGGCACTTACCAATGTCCCTTTTTCCATTATTGTGAATGAAGCAGGGACATCCAAAGGTTCTGAAATGGCTGATATTTGGCTTCTTCCCTTTAAACAGTTCATATGCAGTCTTCTTCAGGATTGGCCAGATCATCACTCGGTTGACAATATAGCTTGTTGTGTTGACTGCTTCAGCCCAAAAATATCTTGGCAGATCATATTCTGAGAGCATAGTTCTTGCCATATCCAATAGGGTTCTGTTCTTCCTCTCAGCAATACCATTTTGCTGTGGTGTCCTTGGTGCTGAGAAATTATGCTCAATTCCCTGATCATCATAGAATTTAGCAAACCTTTCATTTTGAAATTCACCACCATGATCTGATCGGATAGACACAATGCTGAACTTCTGATCTTTCTGCACCTTCTTGCTGAAACTAACAAAGTTTTCAAAGTGTCATCTTTATGCTCTAGGAATGATACCCATGTATATCTTGAATAGTCATCAACTATGACAAATCCAAAGTTCTTTCCTCCAAGACTGGTAGTCCTCATTGGCCCAAATAGATCCATATGTAGGAGCTCTAAGGTTTTGAGGTAGTCACCACCGTCTTTGACTTGAAGGAGCTTTTAGTGTGCTTTCCCTTAGCACAGGCTCTACAGACACCTTCCAACTTTCCACTGACTTTGGCAGACCTTCCACAAGACTTTTCTTCTGCAATTTCCTCATGCCATCTAAACTGCAATGTCCAAGTCGTCTGTGCCATAATTCAGTAGATTTGTCTTTACTTGCTGCCAGACAAACATTTTCCTCTTTGAGTTCTTCAAGATAGAGCACATACAAATTCTTTTCTCTATTTGCTTCAAAGATGACTGCTCCATCCTTCACTATGCTGCACTTTGATTCTTGAAACTTGATCTGATGGCCTCTGTCACACAGCTGGCTGATGCTAATGAGATTGTGCTTCAATCCCTTAACTAATAACACATCTTCTATGACTGTTTTTCCTTTGTTATTTACAGAGTCATTGCCTATTACTGTTCCTTTCCCATTATCTCCATAAGTGACTGTTCCTTCTTCAGCTTGGAGATGCGAGAATAACTTCTAGTTACCTGACATGTGTCTTGAGCACCCACTATCCAAGTACCATTTGGATGCTCGAGGGTTAACCTGAAATAAAACATCAAGCTTTAGGTACCCAAATTCTTTTGGGTCCTGATTGGTTAGTATCATTGATTTTGCCTTTTATTATCCATTTCTTGTGTCTTATTGGGCATGTAGTTATAATATGTCCTAACTTATTGCAGTGACTACAGCAGATAACTTAGTTACTTTTCTATATATTTGAAATCAGCTTTGTATACTATATCTTGTTCAGGTACAAATTTTGGTGTTGGATATGTTTTAGGATAAATTATGGTTTCTTCATTATCTGGGGGTGTATATCCTAATCCATTTTTCTTCTTACCTGATCTTCTAGCACCTTTTAATATTAGAGATTTTTACCATTAGTAAATTTCTCTAGTGTGCTTGATAGTTTATCATTTTCTTCATTTAAGTTTTTAATTTCTTTTCTTAATTCATTTGTACTTTCCTGTTTTTCCCATTTTGTTATTTGTTCATTCTTAGCTTTTAGGTCTTCACATAACAATTCATTTCTTCTTTTAAGTTCAGTTATTTGACTTTCTAATTGTTCATTTTCTGATTTTAGATCTGAGTTTGTATTTTCTATACAAATTATGTTTTTCTTGCTCACTTTTAATAATTTGGTCACTTCTTTATATTTTTCATATAGTTCGTTGAAAGCCTCTTCTAAGCTATCGGAATCTGAATCATTGCATGAATCAAAAGAGGAGTCAGAAGTTACCTTATCTTCAGTATTTACCATGAAGGCTAAGTTGGCCTTCTCTTCATCACAGCAAGAACTTGACTCACTGTCTGAGTCACTATTGTTTTCCCAAGCTGCTGCCATCGCCTTCTTCTTGTACTTTCTGAACTTCTTGGAACTATCCTTCTTCCTGAATTCCGGCTTCTTTAACTTTGGACACTCAGTTTTAACGTGTCCTGGCTTCTTTCATTCATAGCAGACGGTTCTCCTTTCTTTATTTCTTTTCCATCTGGCTTCTTGAATTCCTTGTTTCTTTTGAAGTGTCTTCTTCCAGATTGGAATTTCTTCTTCTTAGCCAAAATTTGCTGTAATTTTCTAGATAGAATAGCTTCCTCATTTTCGTTGTCTGCATCACTTTCACTTTCAGCTGAACTTGCTTCTGGTGAATCTTCTTCAGCTTTTAAGGCGTTGGAGTGCTTCTTTCTGCTCGAGGACTCTCCTAGCCTTTCCATGTTGATCTCATGGGCCATGAGGGACCCAATAAGCTTTTCTACAGACATTCTCTTTAGGTCATTAACTTCTTCTATTGCTGTGACCTTTGGGGTCCATGAGGAAGGTAAGGATCTAAGTATCTTCCTTACCATGTCTCCCATCTCATAGGTTTTCCCCAGACTAGCTAGTCCATTTGTGATGTCAGTGAACCGGCTAAACATTTGAGTTATGGACTCACTTGACTGCATCTGAAATCTTTCATATTGAGTGACAAGAATGTCGATTCTTGTTTCTTTTATTTGTCTGTGCCTTCATAAGTAATCCTGAGCTTTTCCCACATTTCCATTGAGGATTTGCAGGCTGAAACTCTGTTGAATTCCTTCTTACTTAGAGCACAGCATAGGATGCTCTTTGCTTTACAATTCAGGGAAATCTTCTTCCTATCATCATCTGTCCATTGTGCTTTCTCATTTGTGACTAACAGATCACCTTCTTCTACTATGGACCAAATTTGATAGTCGTGCCCTTGTAGAAAGTATTCCATTCTGGTCTTCCAGTAAGGATAATCTTCACCATCGAAGAGAGGGGTCGGTTGACAGACTGACCTTCAATGCTACCTTGGGCTGCCATGGATCTTTACTCTTCAGATCGTTGGATCTTCTTTCTTTGTCGAAGAGACTCGCTCTGATACCACTTGTTGCCCAGTTGACGAGCCCAGAGGGGGGGGGGGTGAATGGGTCTTAAAAAAATAATCTAGAAGATACCTGTAACTAAAAACATTCACACAAACGTTCTTCGAAGTAGGTTAGTGACAGTTAGTTGAAATAACAAACACACAAAGAAGACAATCACACAACATAAGGTTTATCATGGTTCGTACCTCCTTTCCTTAGGAGTCCTACGTCCAGTCCCTGAGTAACAACTCAGGATTTCACTAACTAGGGTACAGTCCCCCCAAGGACGCTACAACACCCAGCTCAGCTGGTCTTCCTTCACATCCGAAGGGAACAACACCCTAGATACCACACTAGGTCTTCCTTCACAACCGAAGGGACCAACACCCTGGATACCACCAGGTCTTCCTTCACAACCGAAGGGAACAACACCCTGGATACCACCAGGTCTTCCTTCACAACCGAAGGGAACAACACCCTGGATACCACCAGTCTTCCTTCACACCCGAAGGGAACAACACAAAGAGAGTGAATGAAATTCAAGCCCCTAGATCAAGCTTTTGACAAGCAAGGATCTGAAGCAACTAGAACTGAGAGCAAAGAGATTTTAAACAAGGCACACTCTCAGAACTATACAGGCTCTCTCAAGATTTTCACAAACTAGTGGAGAGCAAAAGAGCAAAAGCTAAGTGGAATGAAGGTGCTTGGCTCTAGACTTTCTTCAGAAGATTTGAATGCTTGAATACGCGGTTGTTGTTCTTCTGTTCTTCTGACTTGAATTTATATCTTCAATTTGAAATGTAGTCGTTGAAGTGTCTGTTGTCTCTCTTTTAAGTAGTCGTTAGACTGAATGACATCAGGAGTCTTGGAAGCTTCCAGTCAACAGTCTTTTGATCACTTGAGCACGCAAAGAGATAGATCTTCAGAAATATCTGTTGGCTTCTATTTGTTTAACGTTGTACCGTGAAGCTGGATCAGAGGTCTGCACAAATGTCAAACTCAAATAGCAGACAGCTAAGCTGTCTCTGATGTCAGTCAACGTCAGTAGCAATAGACATGAAAATAGTAATGCCAAATAGCTTAAGTCTAAAGGATGTTATCAGAGTAGGCAAGATAAAGGATGATATGGTCTGCATGCATGCAGAGATACGTTCAGGTCTCATTAAATGCAGGTGCGTCAGAGAGATGTCTACGTGGACTTTGACTAGTCAACAAAGATCATATCACGTTAATATGAAATCGATGACTATATGACTTATGAAATCGTTATGAATAAGTCAGGTTGACCAAGTCGTTGTGATACAGAAGAAGTCGTTGTGAAACAGAAGAAGTCGTTTGTGAAACACTTAACAAATCGTTATGAGCTCTAAAGGAATCGTTGTGAGTTACTTAACAAATCGTTATGAGCTCTAAAGAAATTGTTGTGAGTTACTTAACAAATCATTGTGAGATGCAAATCGTTGCATTTCTGAAGAAATCATTATGGATAACATGAAGTCGTTACAATAAGCAAGTCGTTGTGAGTTCTAAAGAAGTCGTTACGGTAACTTATGAAATCGTTACAACAAGCAAGTCGTTGCGCACTCTAAAGAAATCGTTACTATAACTTATAGAGTCGTTATGACAGGCAAGTCGTTACGAGTTTCTAAAGAAATCGTTGCGACAACTTATAGAGTCGTTGCGACAAGCAAGTCGTTACGAGTTTCTAAAGAAATCGTTACAGTATCTTATAGAGTCGTTGTGACGAGCAAGTCGTTACGGGCTCTAAAGAAATCGTTATGGTAACTTATAGAGTCATTGTGACGAGTAAGTCGTTACGGGCTCTAAATAAATCGTTACGGTAACTTATAGAGTCGTTGTGACATCGACTTGTTTGAAATAACATGACTTTTTAGTCTTATAAGGAAATCGTTGCGATCACTTATAGAATCGTTACGGCATCGATTTGTTTGAAACAACATGACTTTTCAGTCTTATAAGGAAATCGTTGTGATCACTTATAGAATCGTTACGGCATCGATTTGTTTGAAACAACATGACTTTTCAGTCTTATAAGGAAATCATTGCGATCACTTATAGAATCGTTACGGCATCGATTTGTTTGAAACAACATGACTTTTCAGTCTTATAAGGAAATCGTTGCGATCACTTATAGAATCGTTACGACATCGATTTGTTTGAAACAACATGACTTTTCAGTCTTATAAGGAAATCGTTATGATAATTCTATTGAAATCGATATGCTTAAAAGAAATTGTTATGGCCTTCAATAGAAGTCGATATGGACTTGGAGAAATATCATGTTGAAAAGATTAAGGCTTCAGAGAAGTAATGCATACCTTTTTGGCTTGTTTGACCTTGGTATTTTTCCTGTGCTTAAGACTTATGAAATATTCATTAGATATAATTGATAAACTTTTGTTTGGTTTTGTTGATCATCAAATATATATGTAATTAATTAAAATTACATGGGGATAGACTGGTCAACAATTTTTCATTCTTGAATTCTCCACCATGATCAGATCTAATACTGATTATCTGAAATTTTTGGTTCTTCTGTACTAATTTACTGAACTTCAGAAAGGCTGAAAATATTTCTGATTTGGCTTCCAAAAATGATACTCAAGTGTACCTTGAATAATCATCTACAATTACATAGCCATAAACTTTTCTTCCTAGACTTACTGTTCTTATAGATCCAAAAAATCCATGTGAATGAGTTCCAAAGGCTTGGAAGTAGTTACCACTGTTTTGGACTGAAATGATGTTCTTAGTTTGCTTTCCTTTGCCCACATGCTGTACAGATTCCATATTTCTTCAGTTTAAGCTTTGCAAGACCTTCAACTAGATCATGCTTGATTAATTTATTGATCACTGATGTTCTTGCATGTCCTAGTCTTCTGTGCCGTAAATCAGTCTCTTCATTTGTTTTAGTTGCAAGACATAGGTTAACTTCTTTCAATTCTGCTAATTGTAAAGTGTACAGATTTTTTACTCTTTGTGCTTCAAAACTATTTTTCCATCCTTTTAGATAATGTACTTATCATTTTGAAATTTTACTAAATAACCTTTGTCACATAACTGACTGATGCTAATGAGGTTATGCTTTAGTCCTTCTACATACATCACATCTTCTATTAAATCCTTTTCTTGTGTTCCTACTATTCCACATCCTAACACTTTGCCTTTTCCATTATCTCTATAGGTGACTTGACCAATCTCATCTCTGAAATTTGTAAACAACCTTCTGTCACCTGTCATATGTCTTGAGCACCCACTATCGAAATGCCATTTAGATGCTCTCAAGCGACCCTGCAAACAAATTTAAGTTGTAACTTTTGGTACATAAATTTTCTTGGGTCCTTGATGGTTAGTCTTAGGAATCCAACGCAAGTGTCTAGTTGTGCAGGTACTGACAATGTGTCCTAGTTGGTTACAATGACTACAGCACAGGTCAAAAGTATTTTTTACATGTGTAGTGTTTTTAGATTTCAGTTTTTGTTTGTAAACATACTGATTGACTTTTCTAGGATTTTTAATTTCCTTTTCCTTTATGAATTTAGGAGTTGGATATTTTTCAGGATAGATGATATTATCTTCATTTGTTGGGGGTGTATATCCTACTCCATTTTTTTTTACCAGTTCGAGCACTTTTCAGTTTTACAAATAGAGATGTTTTACAGTTAGTAATTTTATCTATGGTAGCTCTTAGATAGTTATTTTCTTCTCTTAATTTTTCTTCATATTTTAATTCTTTTATATTTGATTCAATTTCCATGATTTTACTATTTTTAGTTTTTAAATCTTCACACAGTAGTTCATTTGATCTTTTAGTTTCATTTATGTTTTGTCCTAATCTTTCTACTTTATTTTTTATAAAGGTATTACATTTTTCTGGATTAAGTAAATTTAACTTAACTATTTTTATCTGTTTAACTACTATTTTATATTTTCATAAATTCATTAAATGTATTTTCAAGACTATCAGAATTGGATTCAGAACATGATGTAAAAGAAGTTTCAGAATTTACCTGATTCAGTCCTGCCATAAGGGCTAGATTTACTTTTTCTTCTTCTTCTTCTTATTCTGAGCTTGAGGAGTGTGAACTTGTGGCTTCTTCATTATCACATGTTGCTGCCATTGCCTTCTTTTTGTACTTTCTGAACTTTCTTTCTTTACCTTTCTTTTTCTCATATTTTTCAGTTGGATCTTTCTTCTTGAGCTTAGGACATTCTGATTTGTAATGTCCAGGCTGATTGCATTCATAGCAAGTTGGTTCTTTCTTCTTTTCCTTATTGAAATATCTCTTTGAACCAAACTTCTTCTTCTTGGCAAGAATCATTTGTAGTTTTCTTAACAGCAAGGCTTCATCATCACTGTCTTCTGATTTCTCCTTTGAATCATCAGAGGAAGAAGAGTCTGCAGCCTTCAAAGCATTTGGCATTTTCTTTTTTGAAGAGCCTTTAGAAAATCTTTCCATATTGATTTCATGAGCCATTAGAGAACCAAACAATTTATCAATAGAAAGTTCTGTTAATTCATGTGCCTCTTCAATAGCAGTGACCTTAGGGGTCCAGACATGAGTTAATGATCTTAAAAATTTTCTTACTGTTTCTTCATTTGTAAGATTTTTACCTAGTGAACTCAAACATACTATTATATTTAAGAATCTATTATACATTTGGGTTATATTTTCATTAGGAAGCATTTTAAATTGTTCATATTGGGAGACAAGAATATCTATTCTAGTTTGTTTTACTCTATCAGTTCCTTCATAGGTTACTTGTAGTTTATCCCACATTTCTTTAGCAGTTCTACAAACAGATAATCTGTTGAACTCTCTTTTGTATAAGCAAACATAGATAATTTTGGATTTACAGTTTAGGGATATGTTTCTTTTATCAGCTATAGATAATGCAGCAATTCCTTCAGCAAGTATAGCAAAATCACCTTGTTCTATTACCTGCCACAGATCAAAGTCTGTGCCTCGAATGAAGCATTCCATTCTTATCTTCCAATATTGGTAATCCTCACCATCAAAGAATGGTGGTCTGGTCACTGACTGACCTTCATAGTTGTGAGCTTCAACTGCCATCTCTTCTCAAATCTTTCGATTCTTCTGAGAAGACCTCATTCTGATACCACTTGTTGGATCGAAATGGCACTAGAGATGTCCTAGTGGGGGGGTGAATAGGACTTCTTGCACTTTTAAAATTTATCTGAAAATAGATAACACTAAATAGAGTTGTTATTATTTAGTGTGGTGTGTGTGAAACAAGTGAACGCTCGGCGGAAACAATCACACAAATACACAAGAGATTTTATCCTGGTTTAGCCCTTCCTACATGGAAGTCCTATGACCAATCCCCAAGTAACCTCTTGGGATTTCACTAAACTGCCAAGAACACTTTGCCTTCTCTCAACCTAAGAGGTATTACAAACCCACTTGCTCCCAAGCAAGTCTTCCCTTTACCAAGGGGTACAAAGACTACCTACACCAGTAAGTCTTCCCTTTACAAGACGGCCACTGCAGGAAACAAACCTCCTGCGGGTTATCTAACACAAGGATGAGAAAAACACTTGTGCGTCTGCTTCAAAAGGATGAGCAAACACAAGGAATCAGAAAGAAATACAATAAGAATGAAGCTCTAACTCTTTCTAACTCTTAGTAGGTGGACTGAGAAAAATCTACAGTTACAAAAATGCCACCTAATAAGAAAAAGACTTCTAAAGAACTAGAGAGCTATAAGTTGTGGACTGAAGAAGTAGCTCTCTCTTTTTCTTTTTAGTAGAAGGCTTGTGAAGACTCTTGCTTTCGAATTCAGATTGGAGTTGAGTGTGTTGCTGGTTGGTGTAAGAGAGTTGGTGTCTTCTTGTTCAAACTCCAACTTCTATATATGAGCTTCAGATATCTTCCTGTTTGAACTAACTGTTGGAAGCTAGCCGTTGAAGGATATCCATTTGAAAAGAGACTATGAGCTTCCTAGGTGTCCATCAGATCTTCACTTTTCAGAGTCCAACGTCTTCAGCCTATGAAGGTAGCTTCATAGCTTGATAGAAAGCTTCATTAATGTTCTGTAAACTCCATGCTTAAGGCCGAAAGCTAACATGTGCATTAATGTTTTGAAAACCTAAAAGACAAGACAGATAGGGTTACCTCCATACTTTCGGAGGTAGGTAAGATAAAGAAAATATAAAGCAAAATGAGCTCAGACAGACAGAAATTCGATGATCAGTTCAACCCCATAATTTTATGAATTATATATCTAATTTGGTGATTAACAAAACTTCAATAAAGTGTCATCTAACA
This sequence comes from Colocasia esculenta, assembly GCA_014218235.1. NCBI lineage: Eukaryota > Viridiplantae > Streptophyta > Magnoliopsida > Alismatales > Araceae > Colocasia > Colocasia esculenta. Next base: position 44,271,072 of record CM024753.1, read on the forward strand.
AGTTTTCATGAAGCTTAGGCACAGGAAGTAAATCAGGCAAAATCAAGAAAATATGTAAGTATGTCTTACTTTGTAGCATTTAAAATACAGAGCAAAAATTTCTCTAAGTACACATCGACTCTCTATATGCTACAACGATTTCATTAGAATCATATTGATTTCATTTTCATAAGGATTTGTAGTGTCGTACCGATTTCGACCTCACAACGATTTGATAAGTGAGAACACGATTTGCTCTCACAACGATTCAGTTTCTCATAACGATTTGAAAAGTGAGAACAACGATTTGCTCTCACAATGATTCATTTTTACAACGATTTGATAAGTGAGAACAACGATTTGCTCTCACAACGATTTGATAAGTAAGAACAACGATTTGATCTCACAACGATTCAGTTTCTCATAATGATTTCAAAAGTGAGAACAACGATTTGCTCTCACAACGATTCCATTTTTACAACAATTTGATAAGTGAGAACAACGAAATGCTCTCACAATGATTTGATAAGTAAGAACAATGATTTGCTCTCACAACGATTTGGTTTCACATCGATTTGGTAAGTGAGAACAACGACTTGGTCTCACAACGATTTGGCTTTCATAACGATTCGATAAGTTCCACATCGATTTGGTCTTCATAACGATTCGACAAGTTACAACAACGACTTGGTCATTATAACGACTCGATAAGTTACACAACGATTTGCTTGCTGTAACGATTCGATAAGTCACAACAACGACTTGGTCTGTGTAACGATTTGATAAAGCAAAACAACGATTTAATCACTACATCGACTCGATAAGTGAGACAACGATTTGGTTATAATGACTTGTTCATAACGATTTGCTTATACATGTGCAACGATTTACATAAACAACGACTCATTCACACAACGATTTCATAGGTCATACTCATAACGATTTCATTACAATGACTTGTTATTTAAACATATTTTAAATGTTTTTGAAAGTCAAAGTCTTCCCTCGCTTTTCTCCGATATCCATGCATTTATTATGACTGAACATTTCACTGCACAATGCATGCTCAGATATCTTCTATTCCCATGCTTATTAGAAACATCTTTTTGAAAAACAGAATGGTTTTCCATTTTGATGTATATTTGTTCTAACGTTGACTGACAACAAGAGACAGCATAGTTTCTATCATTTTACATTTATTGTGTGCAGGTCTCTGACAGCACAACCATGTACAACGTTGGACAAAATGAAAGATAAAGGATATCGAGAAGGATCTTCTCTTTGCATGCATGGAACATAAAGGACCGTTGATTGGAGGCTCTACAATACCATGCAGTCTAACGTATATCAGAGCATAGAGACAACAGACATATCAATGGCTACTTTCTCAAGAGAAGATATATATTCAAGTCTGAAGACTCTTAGAAGGACAACTTTTGGAGATACAATCTTTCACGCCAAAGAGTCTCAATAGAAGAGCGATTTTCATTCCAACTCTTGTGTAGCTCTCGCTCTCAGCGTTCTTGTTTAATTCCTTGGAGAGCACCTTTGAGATCTGAGAGTTTCTTCCATTGTAGATCTCTTACTCTCAGTCTCTGCCTCAGATCTGGATTTATTGTAAACCAAGTCTAGGGGCATGTAGCAACCAGAAAAATTCAGTATTTAAAATATTGAAATAATAAATTTCTATAAAAACAGAATAATAGAAACATATGTACCATTATCGTATGTGCAAGAACACATCTAAAAATTTCGTAATAATTATAAATCAACCCCAAATATTATCCTTAAGTGTTCCACGAAAAAATTCGTGCAACGAAAAATCCGATTGGCCAAACGTACGTCACAACGTGACTAATTATCCAAATTAGGAAACTTAGTCGAAAAACCGTTAACACGGAAAAATAACGCATCCATAAATTTCACGAACATGTTAACATCATTTGATGATTTTCCCATTATCGGAATTGGACCAATGGACCCCCCATAGCACATGAATAATTCAAGTAAGAAAAAAAAATATAATAGTAATAATAACAATCTTGAATAAATTGGAAAATGCAAAGGAAAGGGAAATAATTAGAACCCATTAAACGAAAAATGATAATGGGCTTTGTTAAATGGACCCATTAGAATTTAGTGGGCCAAAATAAGGATTTTTAAAGAAGAAGAATAGGAAAATACCTTAAATTCGTAACTAATTATTACCTAAATAGAAAAGGGGTATTTAATGCATTAAATAGGAAGTTTGAGTTAGAATTGGATTCCTAAACCTACCCTAATAGGTTGGCCACGAATTTAGCTCCCATCCTAACCCAAATAGGAAGTGGAAAGCTTGGGAGGAGGTTAGGAAAGGAGGAAATTCAAAATTTAATAGAAGTTAGAGTACTATTAGGAATTAGAAACATAACTAGCATAAATACTCTCCTAAAACCCTTATGGACGGCCCTAGCTCGTGCCAAGGGATTGCTGGACCAAGAGGAGGAGATTTCGTGGGGAGAAGAACATTTCAAGCTCTCAACCCCGTTCTTCAAGTTTTAACCCTAGAAGAGGAAATCGAGTCAAGGTAGGCATTCTCACAAGCAAAACTAAATCAAATCCATCTATAGGTAGTTCTAATCACCAGGAACAAAATCCCTCTTGTTTCATAATTTTTCATCGAGCCAATCTTTTGTTCTTGATTTTAGAAGTTCTGCAAACATGATAACTCCGAGTCATCATGTTTGAATCATATCTCCATGTACACTTGATCCCATGCTACGAAATTTTTATTGTAGACACTTCATGTTGTTAGGGATCTTTTGCCCCTGAAAGCCCTAATTTGTGTTGAGCATGTTGCTCAAATTAAATCAATCTTGCTCTCTGTATCATGTTCTATGTTACTCGTTATTGTTCATGCTCAAACCATGCTCTCTCTAATTCCTATTTACTGGAAGTACTCTGGCATGTCTAGTTTCATTTGCCACTGGTTTTCATGATTTTTCATTGTGTATACAATTAGTTATGATTTTCTGAATGACCCTGTATCAAAATATATTTCTGGACCGCAATCCAAGACAGAGCAGAACTCTGTCAGACTCAGGCCATGGACATGAGAACGCGACGGCCCGATAGGTCGCGTTCTCAAGCCCGTCGCGACGCTTTCCTTGTCGCATTCTGATCTGGACTTCTGTCCTGGCAGCCCTGTCGCGACCCTTTTCAGGCCCTGTCGCGATCTGCCCTGACCCTGTCGCGACCTTTACTGGCCTACGTCACGTTCACAGGATTTTTGATGAAAACCCATCGAGTCAAGGTAGGCCTTTTTAACAGTCATACACGCAGTAAAAATACCTGTTTTAAAATGGAGCTTTATTGAATGCTTTAAAATACATTTCACGACTTCTTTTCTATCTATGATTTCTCTTACACATGCACACACATGAACCATCCATATATGGCTGAAATCTGGCATAAAAATATCTCATAATGTATCTGGTAATTTATATTAATTACCCTATTTTAAAGGACTTGTATTCGTTTCTTGCGTTATTTATGTACCGATATCGACGCCCCACTGTTCTAGAATTCCTCTAGAACGTCGAGCACCTGTTTTCATATACACACTTTACTTGGCTTGTGGTGAACTCTTCGTCGGATATTCCTTTCGCCGGACTAGTGAACCCTTGCACAGGCCTCCGTAAGTCTCCTCTGATCATGGATTCCCACATGGTCGACGAGCCAGCTGTACCCTAACACCCATTACACCTTTAGGGATCGATATGACCCAAACGGCTATTAGAAGTTCTCTCCTACCTTGAATCACGTCGGATCTCTGGACTTGTGCATAACATGGCCAGCGGGAAGATCGTCAATTCCACCTGACTGCCAATACGACGTGCGTGTGTTGTGCAACTGTTACTATCGCCTGTTTACTCATTGTTTTACGTGATGTACCCTTAGCTCTCATCTATACTCTACTCGCTCATCTATTCACGTTCACTCTACTATCTCGTCTATTCATCTAGTGCTCTTATCTATTTCTTGGTACTCTCAAATTGGCCATTAATTGATAAAGATAAACAATATAACCAATGCCAGCGCAATAGGGCCCGATCATGTCCTGGGGGGAGCGCCCGAGAGTGCCATTTGCCCGCGGGAGTTAAATGATCAGGATGTCGGCATTACATCCAAGTGTCATACGATCAAGATTAATCTAAGACAATCAACACAAAGTGCTATATTCTCTCATTGTCTATTGACAACAAAAGTGCTATGTTCTCTCTCTCAGCTATCTACGGATAACCAAAGTGCCATTACTATTTTGATTAACGGAAGTTAATCAAAAGTGATATACTATTTCGATTGATAAGAAAATCAATCAAAGTGCAATTTACTCTCTATATGGCCAACTACTTTCTCTCTCCTTGCTATACATGTTGCTTGATATTGCTGGACGTTGACGCTATGTGCCATCGTGTTATTTTTGTTTTCTATCGTAACTTGACTTTAACCATCGTGCTATACCTGATTCATCTGCTATCTGCACCATGTTACTTGTGCTATTACGTTCACAACTTTACATGACTCTCTCTGTCATTAGTTACTCTGTCATTTAATGCATTAATTATTTAAAGCCTGCTTGACTATTGAGATTTAAGTCCTACTGGGCGTTATCGCTCACCCTTCGTTATTTGTCTTGTGTGCCTCAGGTAAGTCGGACTCTAACGTCACACACACCAGGGACGGACTAGAGTGATGAGCGACCTGGAGTCAACTCATGAAGTTACCTTAGTACCATGGCTCCATGTATTGGCTCCAAATTAGCGGTTGTAATGGTCTTAGTGATTTTATAATGAAATCAAGATTTATTTCAATTATTGTTCATTAGATGCTCTGATGTTTGCGAAAGTATGGGCAATTGTCGTTACCATACTCGTTGTTCGCGTCTCCCTCTGATTTATTCTGCTGCTAAATTGGAGGGGTGTGACAGGGCACTTCGCCTGATTTTCACACATTGTTTGTGTTGTTCCTCTTCGGATTGAAGAGAAGACCTGTAGGTAACAGGTGGTTTTATTCCCTTCATGTTGAAGGAAGACCTGGGTTCCAGGGTGTTGTATTCCTCTTTGGGTTGTGAAGAGAAGGCCAGCTGCGGCTGGATGTGTAAGTGTCCTTGAGGGGGACTGTACCCTTGGGTAGTGGAATCCTGAATTGTTGCTCAGGGACTGGACGTAGGACTCCTGTGGAGAGGAGGTTCGAACCAGGATAAAATCCTTGTGTAGTGTGATTTCTTGTTTGTGATTGGTGTTTTCTTTACTACTAACACTAACAGTCAAACGTAGTGTTTTTGTGTGAACGTTTTTGTTAATAGGTTTAGACAATCAAATTTTAAGAATCCCATTCACCCCCCCTCTGGGCTTGCTAGCTAGGCAACAAGTGGTATCAGAGCTAGTCTCTTCGACAAAGAAAATCCAACAATCTGAAGAGAAAATATTTAATGGCAGCTCAAGGGAGTATTGAAGGTCAGTCAGTAATCCGACCCCCTCTATTTGATGGTGAGGACTATACCTACTGGAAGACCAGGATGGAGTACTTCCTACAAGGATTCGATTTTCAAATATGGTCCATCATAGAAGAAGGCAATCTAGTTGTTCTAAACAATAGATAAAACTAGACAGAAGATGATAGAAAGAAGATCTCTCTCAACTACAAAGCTAAGAGCATATTATGCTGCGCACTTAGCAAGAAAGAGTTTAATAGAGTTTCATCCTGCAAATCAGCGATGGAAATGTGGGAAAAGCTTAGAATTACGTACGAAGGCATATATAAAGTAAAAGAGACAAGAATAGACATTCTGGTGACACAGTACGAGAGGTTCCAGATGCAGCCAGGAGAGTCAATAACTCAGATGTTTAGCAGATTTACAGACATCACAAACGGGCTGGCTGGTCTTGGAAAAAGCTACGAAATGGGAGATATGGTCAGAAAGATCTTAAGATCCCTACCAGCCTCGTGGACTCCTAAAGTGACAGCAATAGAAGAGGCAAATGACCTAAAGAGAATGTCACTAGAGAAACTCATTGGGTCACTCATGGCTCATGAGATCAACATGGAGAGGCTCGGAGAATCCTCAAGCAAGAAAAAGCACAGCAATGCTGACGAAGAATCTGAGGATGAAGTCAGCAATGAAGACAGTGATGATGAAGAAGCGCTTCTATCTAGAAGCTTACAGCGCATACTTGCGAAGAAGAAGTACCAATATGGAAGGAGATACTTCAAGAAGAGCAAAGACTTCAAGAAGGGTGAAGGTAAAGACACAAAGAGAGCTGAGCCTATCTGCTATGAGTGCAAGAATTCGGGACACATCAAGGCCGAGTGTCCAAAACTAAAGAAGACTAAAGTCAGAAAGAAAGATTCAACTAGAAAATTCAGAAAATACAAGAAGAAGGCCATGGCAGCAGCTTGGGACAACAACAGCGACTCAGACAGTGAGTCAAGTTCAAGTGAAGAAGAAGAAGAAAAGGCCAACTTGGCCTTCATGGCAAATGTCGAGGAAAAGGTAACCTCTGACTCCTCCTTTACTTCTTGTAACGAATCTGAATCTGATAGCTTAGAAGATGCATTTAATGAGTTATACAGTAAATATAAAGAAGTATGTAAATTATTAAAAGTTAGCAAGAAAAATCATGCATGTTTAGAAAATACTAATTCAGATCTAAAATCTGAAAATGACCAACTGGAAAGGCAAGTTACCGAACTAAAAAGAAGAAACGAACTATTGTGTGAAGATTTGAAAAGGAAAAATGAACAAATAACAATACTGGAAAACCAGGAAACAATAAGTAAATTAAATCAAGAAATTAACACACTAACAGATGAAAATGAAAAATTATCCAGTGCGTTAGAAAAATTTACAAATAGAAAAACAACATTAATACTAAAGGAGCTAGAAGATCAGAAAGAAGAAATATGGTTTAGGATACACCCCTCCTGATAATGAAGAAACAGTAGTACATCCTAAAATATATCCAACACCTAAATTTGTAGCCGAACAAGACACTGCATATAAGTCAAACTTTAAATATATTCCAACTGAAAAAATAAGTAAAATATCTTGCTGTAGCCACTACAACAAATTAGGTCATATTAAAATAACATGTCCAACTAAGCATAAAAGATGGATAATTAAGAAGAAAAATGATGATACTAACCAACCAAGACCCAAAAGAACTTAGGTACCTAAAGTTTAGTGTTTCCATTACAGGAAAGCCTTCGAGCATCTAAGTGATACCTGGACAGCGGGTGCTCAAGGCATATGTCTGGCAACAGGAAGTTGTTCTCTCACCTCAATGCCGAAGAAGGCACAGTGACATATGGTGATAATGGAAAAGGGACAGTAATAGGTTGCGGATCAGTTGGGAGTCAAGGAAAAATCATTATTGAAGATGTACTTTGTGTAAAAGGACTCAAGCACAATCTTATCAGCATCAGCCAGTTGTGTGACAAAGGGCATCAGATTAAGTTTCAAAAGTTAAAGTGCAGTATCATTAAAAATGATGCAATTGTGTTTGAAGCTAGCAGGGAAAAGAACTTGTATGTGCTTCATTTAAACGAGTTAAATGATCAGGACATATGTCTTGCAGCAAACAAAGAGCAGTCAATTGAACTTTGGCACAGAAGATTGGGCCACTGTAGCATGGATGGGATCAGACAGCTAATCAAGAGAAATCTAGCAGAAGGTCTACCCAAAGTAAGCACCAGAATGGAAGGGTTCTGTGAATCGTGTGCAAAAGGTAAGCACACTAAATCATCTTTCAAATCAAAGTCAGTGGTAACAACCTCTAAACCCTTAGAATTTCTACATATGGATCTATTTGGGCCAATGAGGACCACAAGTCTTGAAGGAAAGAACTTTGGATTCGTCATAGTGGATGACTACTCCAGATTTACCTGGGTATCTTTCTTGGAGCACAAGGATGACACATTTGATAGTTGTGTTCAGCAAGAAAGTTCAGAAAGATAAGAAGTATAGCATTGTCAGCATTCGATCAGATCATGGAGGAGAGTTTCAGAATGAACGATTTGCAAAGTTCTGTGATGATCAAGGAATAGAACATAATTTCTCAGCACCAAGGACACCTCAGCAAAATGGAGTTGCTGAGAGGAAGAATAGAACCTTATTGGATATGGGGATAACAATGTTGTCAGAATATAATTTACCAAGGTATTTTTGGGCCGAAGCCATCAACACAGCTTGCTATATAATCAACAGAGTGATGATCAGGCCAATCTTGAAGAAGACTGCATACAAGCTATTCAAGCAGAAGAAGTCAAAGATTAGTCATTTTAGAACTTTTGGATGTCCATGCTTCATCCACAACAACGGAAAAAGGGATATTGGTAAGCTAGACTCCAAATCCGATGAAGGTATTTTTATGGGGTATGCTTCTAAACCCAAAGGTTATAGAGTATTTAATAAGCATAGTTTACTAATTGAACAAAGAGTACATGTTATCTTTAATGAAACTAACCCTTCCTTGAGAAAGGAAGTAGATAGTGATGTTGATGATCCAGATGAATTGTCCAAGAAATTAAAGAACACATCCATCGAGGACAAGGAAGATCCACCCTTGGAAGATCTACAACAAAAAGATATATCTCATGATAATCTTCCAAAAGAATGGAGATACTAGAAGGATCACCATTGGATAACATTATTGGAGATCCATCGGTTGGGGTAAGAACTCAAGGTAACGTAATCCCATGTGATTATTTAGCCTTTGTATCTCAAATAGAGCCTAAGACAGTCAATGAAGCACTGTCTGATGAATTTTGGATATTAGCCATGCAAGAAGAACTTAATCAGTTCAAGAGAAACCAAGTATGGTCCCTTGTTCCAAGACCATCAGATCATCCTGTGATTGGCACCAAATGGGTGTTCAGGAACAAATTGGATGAAGCTGGTGTGATCACTAGAAACAATGCCAGATTGGTAGCTCAAGGCTATTCTTAAGAGGAAGGCATAGATTTCGATGAAACCTATGCACCAGTAGCCAGACTTGAGGCAATTAGGATCTTACTTGCTTATACATCAGCATTGGATTTAAAATTATTTCAAATGGATGTAAAATCAGCTTTTTTAAATGGTTAAATAAAGGAGGAAGTTTATGTAGAACAACCTCCTGGTTTTGATGATATCGATTTTCCAAATCATGTATTTAAATTGCACAAGGCTTTATATGGTTTGAAACAAGTACCTAGAGCATGGTATGAACGATTAAGTGCATTTTTGTTAAACCATGGTTTTATTAGAGGAAAAGTAGATATCACATTATTCATTAAGTCTAAAGTTAAAAATGTGTTACTTGTTCAAATCTATGTTGATGATATAATATTTGGTTCTACTGATGAATCTCTTTGCAAGAACTTTGAAAAGCTTATACAGGGAGAATTTGAAATGAGCATGATGGGGGAACTTAATTATTTCCTCGGATTGCAAATCAAGCAAGGAAAAGAAGGCTTCCACATTTATCAAGCCAAGTACACCAAAGAGCTACTAAAGAAATTTGGTTTTGAAAACGCCAAGCCACTGTCAACACCAATGAGCACATCTACAAGGCTAGACAGTGACAATGATGGTAAGAAAGTAGACCAAAAGCTCTACAGAGGTATGATAGGTTCATTACTTTATTTGACAGCTAGTAGACCTGATATATTGTTTAGTGTATGCATGTGTGCTAGGTATCAGGAGACCCTAGAGAGTCTCATTTATTTAGTGTCAAACGTATTTTTAGATACTTAGCAAGAACTCATGATATAGGATTGTGGTATCCAAAATCATGTAAAATAAATTTAGTAGATACTCTGATGCTAATTACGCTGGATGCAAGATAGATAGGAAAAGCACCAGTGGATGTTGTCAATTTCTTGCAGGATGTTTGATTTCATGGTCCTCAAAGAAGCAAAATTCAGTAGCACTATCAACAGCTGAAGCTGAGTATGTGGCTGTTGGAAGTTACTGTACACAACTCCTACGGATTAAGCAGCAACTTGAGGATTATGGGCTACACATCAAGACAATTCCCTTGCTGTGCGACAACACCAGTGCAATTAATCTCACCAAAAATCCAGTGCAGCACTCAAGGACAAAGCATATTGAGGTTAGATACCATTTCATTCGAGATCATGTAGCTAACGGTAATATAGACATTTCATTTATAGATACTCAAAATCAGTTAGCAGATATCTTCACAAAAGCCTTAGCTGAAGAGAGATTTACATCTCTTAGAAGGGAATTAGGCATGTGTAATTTGTGATAGATTTATCTGTAAATAACTGAAATAATGATTATTTCATAACATCAACTATTTGTTCTCTCCCCTGAAATTAAGCGAAATCTTTAAAGATTGCTTGCATCATAAATTTCGGTGACGGTTCATTACTTTAAAAGTATTTATTCATCTCGAACCTGTCTCTATTTTTTCGTTTTCCGCATTTATGGCGCCATCCTCTCAAAAGTCACTTTATCTTTATCTGATAAAACCCAAAATCTATGTCAAAACGATTCACCTCTCGCTCTCATCTTTTTCAACTTGCCTGAGACGATAAACCCTATCGACTCCGGCATCGACTTCGTGCGATTTCAAAGCTTCCATCCCTTCCCATGAAAAATCTCCTGAGGGCTTTTGCTCCAATCTTCCTTCCGACCATCCAGAACCTTTTCCTTTTCAAAACCATGGCCGGTTCTAGAGTTTCCGGCTCCGTCGGGGGCTATAGGGCTGCTTTCCTCGCCGCAGAGCAGCAGGAAAGGTATACAACTGTGAAGATGAAGATGTGCGGCAACAAGGCAGTGATGTTGCTGACCTGGAGAAGAATGGGATGCACAGCATCGTGGCAGCTATGCAGAGAATGAAGTGGACCAAGATTGCAACACTCTCAGAGGCAAGTTTTTCGGACCTGGTTAAAGCTTTCTATGTCCGTTTAAAGTCTGAGGAAGACGGGTCTTTGACATCCATGGTCAAAGGAACCCAGATTCAGATCACGTATGAGTTTTTGGAGTCTTTGTTTGGTGTCTCTACCTCCGGTCACAATGGAGTGCACACCGTCGACATTCAGGCGAAAGGTTTGGGGATTGTTGGTCCCGAGTTCAAGCTTAAAGATGGGAAGATAGATATTAATCAGTTGAATGCATTCAACCGAGTATTGCATTTTATAATTTGTCAGATTTTGGTTCCTAGGAGTGCCACCTTCTCTACATGCACCAAGGCAGACTCCGATATGATGTTCTGGGCTATCCAGAACCAGAATATAAACATGGCAGAGGTGATTTTGGAACGGATGAAGTTTGCATCAGCTCAAATCTGGGACAAGAAGAGTAAGCTAAATGTGTCCCTCCCATATTCTCATCTTCTGACAAAGATCTTCCAGCATTATGGGATAAATCTGAATGGGGCAGTTTCAGAGAAGATGGGCTAAGCTATTCAGTCCAGGAACCTTAAGAAGAGTGGATTCTCTCTCGTTGGTGGTGTGTGGACCAAGACCTCAGTAGCAGAGGGCGAGGCCATAATTGGCGAAGCCCTAGATGTCCAAGAAGAGGCAGCAGCAGTAGCACCAGAAGTTCAAGTTGAGCAAGAAGAAGTCAGGGTCGAAATTTCAGTGGCTCAAGAGGAACAAGCAGCAGCAGCAGCAGATATCCAAGAAAATGTAATAGCAGACAGTCTTGAAGAGCCAGTGGCCAGCGAGCACAGGATTGAGGACATTCCTCAAGAATTCATTGAGCCTGTTGGGCAGGTCAAAGAGGTTGTCACCCCTACTTCCATGGTAGCTTCAGTCCTTAGAAGTGTGCTGGATTCCATTCCCAGCACTCATCAAGAAAAGGAGCTGGTGACTGAAGAAGTTGGTAGTGAGGCTGTGGCATCAGGCCACATTGAGGATGTAGTTATTGAAGATGCTCCTGTTCAGGGGGAGCAATTTGTTGAAAAGGAAGCTCAGCTTCAGGGGGAGAGCACTGAAAACCCCCCAGTGGATCAGTTTAGAGAAGGTGTTTTAACAAGCCCTTCTGAATCAGAAGAAGAACAAGTGAATGTTGATCATGTGGAGCCCGTTGCTAGGGAAAATGAAAAAGGAAAAGCAGTGGCTCCTGAGATTCCTTTACTTACCAGGAAGCCACACAGGAGGCGGAGGCTGAAGAAATTAACAGTCAATATGAAGCCTATTGTTGAAAGGTTGGATGAATAAGGCAAAATTATTTGCTCTGTGCATTCTGATATTGATTCCATCTTCATAAGCCAGAGCTCATCAGCCCATAAACTTGGAGCATTGACATCTAAGCTTGAATGCTTGAAGTGTGAGTTGGGCAGTATGAAGAAAGTGATCATTGACTTGTCAGTCTTTGTGAGGGTGCATCTACCTTTTCAAGCCCCTCCTGCTCCCACTCCAGTCAGCAGCTCAGGGCAATCTGGGCCAAGTCAAGAAGATGCTGGGCCATCAGGGCCAAAGGATGTAGAGCAATCTGGGCCTTCAGGGTCATCAGTTGTTGCTGAAGATCGGCCATCAAGGCCAATTTCTAAAGAACCACCAAGGCCATCAGGGCCCGTAGAGGATGTGTTTGGGCCAACCGGGCCCGTGGAATCAGTGGCTGATCCTGTCAGTGCGGAAGAACAAGTTGTAGCCCCTGAGCCCCCCAGTTCTTCTCCTCTTCCCACTCCAGCCCCTCCTTCTCCACAAACATCCTCCACTGCACCTCCAGCATCCTCTACCTTCAAACAGCCCCATCCTAGAACCATCTCCTCTCCTACACAATTCCCTTCACAATCCTCATCATCCCCTGCTACCACCACACCTATTCCTCCATCTCCTCATTCTGTTGAGGTTCCTCCAGCTTCCTCATCTTCTGGAGCCTCATCTTCTGATCCATCCTCCTCTGGACCATCTGCTATCCCTTCTACTTCACCCTTTCATCCTCCTTCTTGCATAACCATTATTCTTGAGGGTTCCCAACTTATACATCTTGAAATCCAGGACATCAAAGATGAATTTGAAGTAGTGATACTTCGTTCAGTCCTGGCAGTTGGGACTCACATTCACAGGACAGGCTCTTCTAGCCCTGTCCCTAAGAAGAGAAGACTTACTTCCACTCATCCTGTCTCGTCTGAACCTTGCTATCCACCCCTTTGGTTTTCTCTTTCTGTTGTCAATAATCATCCATCTCTGTATAAAGAATTTCTTCATAAAGTCACTTTTGCCACCACTTTCGTTCTCCCACACCTAAATCTCTCTGACCATCTTAACAGCATTCTTCCTTACTCTTTTCTATCCAAGGCTCAACAGTCTAAAATTTTCTCCTTGACTAAAGCCAAAACCGAAGAGCAGTGGGCTCGGGGCCACAAAGCTCTCTACAGCCAGTTTCTTCGAGCTCAGGCAGCCAGGTATCCACCTAGAGATCACCCTTTAACTCTCTCTGAGTGGTTCCAGCTTCATCAAAAAAACACCTGGGGGCCATTTATTCAGAAAGAAAGCAAGCTTGTTCATTTCTATCAGATGTATAACGACTACTGCTACCTCCACAACCTTCCTAAAGTTCAGCTTGGCCAATTCCGACTAGCTATTGAAGCTCTTAGTTCCAGGGATGCTCATACCAGCTCCATCCAAGTTGATTTTGCCACCTTGGAGATTCCTAATGTGGTGTTCTTTCCTCCTCTACATTCCTTAATCATGGAGTCTGCTGTTGGGACACTAATCTTTGAGCGAGCTGCTCAGGTAATGGCCAGAATTTCTGTGCAAGAGGGTTGTTCCCTTTCCTTTCACAGATTTGTTTTCAAGGAATACCTTTGGGGCTACATTAAGGCTGATGTTTTGGCACCCATCTTGTCTGAAAGTGAGCGGTTTTCGCCTTCAGATTGGGAGAAGCTCTACCCTCTTTCTGCTCAACAACTTCAAGCTCTCAATGCTTCTCAGGCTCGATCCAATCAACCTTTGCTGTCTGCTAGCGAATTTTTGGATTCAAACTCCATTCACCTTGTCCGGGACTCTTATGTTACATGGGAAGAAAGGTACAAGGTCTTTTTCGCTATGAAAAAGGAACTGAAGCAGCATCAAATCTACTACCCCTTCAAAATTGATCAGTTTCTTCGTCTAGCGAGTTTTGGATCCTTCAGTTCATATAAGCTTTCCCTTGGCATGAATGGATATGGCACCTTTGTGGAAGCTCAGAGACAGCGTCACATTCAAAGGATGGCTCCTACTATGGGACCTTCCTATAACATCACTTTTGGTGCATTTCAGGCTCATTTTGAAGAGCAGGAACGCAAGGCGATCCCCATCCTTAATCGCTTTGCCTCCCTTTTGTCTCCTGCCTTCTATCTTCCTATACCCTCCAAGGAGTAATGTATTCTACTTTCGTTTGTTCCCATTTATCTTTCTTCTCTTCTTTGTCTCATTATGGTATCTTTTTGCTAAATGACAAAAAGGGGGAGAACAATCTGTGTTTCTGAAATACATGTCTAATTTCATTTCAGAAAATTCACTTAGATTTATTTCAGAACATCTATGCGTTTGTGTTATGTTTTGTCATCACCAAAAAGGGGGAGATTGATGATCAGTTCATCCCCATATAATTTTATGAATTATATATGTATTTTGATGATTAACAAAACTTCAATAAAGTGTCATCTAACAAGTTTTCAAGAAGCTTAGGCACAGAAAGTAAATCAGGTGAAATCAAGAAAATATGTAAGTATGTCTAACTTTGTAGCATTTAAAATACAGAGCAGGAAATTTCTCTAAGTACACATCGACTCTCTATATGCTACAACGATTTCATTAGAATCATATTGATTTCATTTTCATAAGGATTTGTAGTGTCATACCGATTTCGACCTCACAACGATTTGATAAGTGAGAACAATGATTTTCTCTCACAACGATTCGGTTTCTCATAAATATTTGAAAAGTGAGAACAACGATTTGCTCTCACAATAATTCGGTTTCTCATAACGATTTGAAAAGTGAGAACAACGATTTGCTCTCACAACGATTCAATTTTTACAACGATTTGATAAGTGAGAACAACGATTTGCTCTCACAACGATTTGATAAGTAAGAACAACGATTTGCTCTCACAACGATTCGGTTTCTCATAACGATTTGAAAAGTGAGAACAACAATTTTCTCTCACAACAATTCAGTTTTTACAACGATTTGCTCTCACAACGATTTGATAAGTAAGAACAACGATTTGCTCTCACAATAATTCAGTTTCACATCGATTTGGTATGTGAGAACAATGACTTGGTCTCACAATGATTTGGCTTTCATAACGATTCGATAAGTTCTACATCGATTTGGTCTTCATAACGATTCGACAAGTTACAACAACGACTCGGTCATTATAACGACTCGATAAGTTACACAACGATTTTCTTGCTTTAACGATTCGATAAGTCACAACAACGACTTGGTCTGTGTAACGATTCGATAAAGCGAAACAATGATTTGATCACTACATCGACTCGATAAGTGAGACAACGATTTGGTTATAACGACTTGTTCATAACGATTTGCTTATACATGTGCAACGATTTACATAAACAACGACTAATTCACACAAAGATTTCATAAGTCATACTCATAACGATTTCATTACGACGACTTGTTATTTAAACATATTTCAAATTTTTTTGAAAGTCAAAGTCTTCCCTCGCTTTTCTCCGATATCCATGCATTTATTATGACTGGACATTTAACTACACAATGCAAGCTCAGATATCTTCTATTCCCATGCTTATATTAGAAACATCTTTTGGAAAAACAGAATGGCATTTCCATTTTGATGTATATTCATTCTAACGTTGACTGACAACAAGAGACAGCATAGCTGTCTATCATTTTGCATTTATTGTGTGCAGGTCTCTGACATTACAACCATGTACAACGTTGGACAAAATGAAAGATAAAGGATATCGAGAAGGATCTTCTCTTTGCATGCATGGAACATAAAGGACCGTTGATTGGAGGCTCTACAATACCATGCAGTCTAACGTATATCAGAGCATAGAGATAACGAACATGTCAACGGCTACTTTCTCAAGAGAAGATATATATTCAAGTCTGAAGACTCTTAGAAGGACAACTTTTGGAGATACAATCTTTCACGCAAAAGAGTCTCAATAGAAGAGCGATTTTCATTCCAACTCTGTTGTAGCTCTCGCTCTCAACGTTCTTGTAACGGCCCTGGATATCTATACCCAATAAGGGTTCATATCCAGATCTGTCTCCCGTGAACGGACCGAAGTCTCGCAAGGGATAGCTCGTACACGTGTCCAGAAAGAATATAAAAGACAAACCACAACAGTAAGAGACACAAGAAAGAACATGTGCTCATATCTGCATATAACAATTTACAATTGTCACATTACATTATTACATGTCCAAATTAAGAAGAGTACAACTACCTCGGGCATACCCCGAGGGAGCACAAGCTCACACAACTGTACTAACACTACTGCTGGTGGTACAAGTCTGTCACGACACCTCCGCAAGCCACACCAACGGTAAACCCTGAAAAGAACTGTAAGGGAGTGAGCCTCAACAAGTCACTGGCTCAGTAGGGGACCACCCAAAGCCACACACAATACGGGAGGACCTCAACCCCAACGGGTCTCACTGGCAACACTGGTAGCCAAACCACATCATGCTCACAGCAAAGCATAATTATATCAATTAACACAAATCCCGAAAAGAATAAGAGATAGCAGAACTAGCACCACGCTACTAGTCTGCCCAATAGCAGTAAAACCTAGGCCACAAGCCTCACAGGCACACCACCTCAATAGCTGGTCACCTAAGCTGTAAGCCACACAGGCAAAGCATTGCCTAAGATACTAGCTTCACTGGCAAGCCTCCCACACATGGGTAATATGACTGCTAACCAAGAGCTAATCCTTTATACCTTTAAACCACGATGTATCAAATGTCACACTTAAGTAATAGGACTAGCAACCACGAACCCTTATTCGAAAACTTACCCAAGAAAGGGTAAAACACAACAAGTGGAAGGTCTCACCACATGACCTCCACTTCACCACATGAAAAGGCTAGTACTCGGCATATCACGAGAAATCAGTACCCACAAAGGGTACAGGTACCTACCACTACCGAGGTACCACCACTGAAACACAAACACAACTGTGCCACCACGAGGGGACACCACAACCAGTCAAACCACAACCAGTGAGTCTCCGCTCACCAACCACAACGACAACCGTGCCAACACCATGGCACACCTCAACGGGTAAAACCATAGTTAACACACGCTACAACTAATAGCAAAGCACGAGCCGGAAAGTACGATGCCACCACACGGGACAGACTACTGGTTCATGACACCAGTATCCAACCCGGACAACACAACACAAGAACTACCTCTCAGTCTCGCAGTCACGGATGTAAGGTCCAAGTGCCACTCCATAACAGTAAGTAAAGCCAAAGAACTGTGGAGACCAACCAAACCATCACAACCTACAGGTCACACACCCTCCAAGCCCATGTCTGGCACCTTTAGAGACTCTGGCCCGAGCTCTCTAAAGTGAGGCACTGGTAACAGGACTAGCTGGGGCCCAGTACGTCTACTGGTGTCTGTAACCCCCAACCACGAGTGTGCTACAAGTGACTAAACACAAACTCTCACGAGTCACTGTCCCACTGCCGTCTTTCCCTCAGCCGGACGTACTACTCAAACACAAGAGTGAGGGTGTCCAGGAAGACGACAAGACCTCGACGGTACCACTGCACCAGGACAAGCCCCGAGCACACACAGGTGCCTAGCTCACACAAAAATTGGGGCCCCCAACTGAAGAGGTATTCCGGAATAGGCGCCGGACCACCACACTCGACAATGCACAAACCACGAGATATACTTATATATTCTTTATTACAAACCACGGTAGCCATTCATAATCTGGCCTATCATCGGTCACCATGTGACCTCCAAACCATCTCACACTAGTACACACCTATATCAAAATAGTACAACATAACCATGCCTGTCATTGGTCACTCTGTGACCTCTATGGCATTACACATTACTTAACACGTATATCATTATAATATTCTTTAAAAGACAACAATAGACTAGGGCTAGGTTCATATATGAACCTTCACTGCCCAGTCACCTCATACTAGCTATTCAAATTACATTACAATAATCATCACGTCAAACCACTAGCCATGCATACACATGCATGGCACTCAAACCGTGTAAACATCACGTAAAAGCATGCTCACTTTGTGAGCACCACCCTTATCACATAGACCACACACAAACGACACGCTAACCACGCTCACTGAGCGCTACAAGTGTTGATGCATCATTAGCATTGCCATGCACAATAATTAAACGATAATCGGATAATCGAACCGTTAAAACAAACACCACAAGCACATTCGGTTGTGGTCGTGACATGGGGTTCAGTCGCAATCAGATCGCGACACCCCGAAGGACCGCGATCAAAAACACTAACACGACAGGGTCCAAGGGCGCCATGAGATCGCGCCACCCCGACATGTCGCGATAGGAAACCTTGTCGCGACCTGGTCGCGACGGCTAGGTCCGTCGCCTTCTCAAGCGAAAACCCTAATCCGGGAACCATCTTCGGATTTTCGATGCAAACCACCCCACATGATATTTCAACCTGATTTTCATGCTCAATTCACCTCCTAGACATGGTATCTACTTTTTTTAAAGTGATAAACAAACCAATATGCAATCCACGAAACAAATCAAGGTAGAACTCCCTACCTTCACGAAGAACGCGCAATCCATGCATGGCGCGGCGTTTCCCTCACTCCTCGCAACGTCCTCGTGTCAAGAGCACGTCGAAAACTCCGTCGAAACGCCAAATCGCCCAACAGAACCACAACAGCTCCTTCCCTGGTCGAGCAGAGCTTGTGAAAGCTCTATTCGGCCAACCTTCTTAAAAACTGCACAGCGGTTGGGAATGCGACGTAGGCCTGCGTCGCGACCTGATCGCGACCTAGGTGACCGTCGCCTTCCCCTCTGACGTCAGCAGGCCGCCCCAGCATGCGACACGCGGTGCACATGCAGACGTCCACCCAAAACAGCAGCAACCAGAACGCGACCCTCACTACCGTCGCGTTTAAAACGCGACCTACACCCCCGTCGCGTTCACATCCAGTGAACCAACGGGCACTACGGGCCTAACCTGCCAGCCCACTAAGCTTCACACAACACACGGAAACCACGACCAAGGCCCAATGACCCCATATTAGTTATGAGCATTACACCAAAACCAATAAACGCGGATCCAAACTACTACTAAACAACGATCCACGAAGATCCGAAAAATGCCCTACGTTACATTACTATCACCTAAAAAGGAATGTCGTCCTCGACATTCAAAACGAGTGACGATAAACCACACTATCACCTAAAAAGAAACAAAGCCATATGCAAAGCCTCCTCTACATCTTCTTTCCAACCCATCTATTCATTTCCATACTTACTCTGACTTCCCTTTCTTTTAAATTTATTCCACAACTACTTTATTCTTGAAACCCATTCTACCATTCCTTACCTTTCAACTATAGGTGATTATACCCTGCTATTAGCACTTTATCTCCTTGGACTGAACCTACTTTCATATTTTTCGAGCAATTCTACCTAGCCAATAGCGCTTTATCTTCTTAGACTCAACCTATTCCCACCTTTTCCTGGTTGTGTTTGCAACATTTCTTTCTGGGTCACTTTTCTTGCTTAAATTCTTTCACTTTACATTGTTTAAATTTTCAAAATTTCTGATGTTATTCCACTATTTACTTATCACCACTAACCATCACTTGGCTCAATTGCACACAAATCATTAAATTCTCTTTTAATTACTTAAACTTCAGATAACCTATGAATATTAAATCTTCCACGCTTCCGCTGCGCTACTCTGATCACACTAAACCTTTCACCAAATATTTCATGAATTCTGGATTCCCTTAATCCAATAATAACTTATCTCGCTTCAAATTTATACTTTCCAACTAGGTTTACATTTCTCTTATCAGTACCACTTAATTGACTCCACTCATATTCTATCTTCTGCTATATCTGCTTCACACTAAATTCTTAATCTTGTCATATATCAATATTGATATACTCTTCCCTTTATATATTTTCCTTGCTTTAAACAATATTCTCTAACTGATTTAACAAACTCAATTCATATCTTTTCACATTTTCCATTCTCATTGCTACACATATCCGAAGATTTATTTTACCTTTATTCAGGCCTTGCTCAATTATATGACATCAAATCTCAAAATTTCTTTACCATTAAACTGATTATATTGCTCCTCCCTTTTTCTATTCCCCTTTTACTATACCTTAATCTACTCAATGTTCCTTAATTGAGTATTATAACTTTACTTCAAATTCTGGAAATATTCTTATAACAAAATTCATTTATTCATCCAAATCACTTAACTGCATATCATTACACAAATTCTTATTGCACATTTCCTGAATCATTTAATTATCACTATTCTATAATCTATCACATTCTTTTTCTTTACCC
The DNA here is from genome assembly GCA_014218235.1 of Colocasia esculenta. Lineage (NCBI taxonomy): Eukaryota > Viridiplantae > Streptophyta > Magnoliopsida > Alismatales > Araceae > Colocasia > Colocasia esculenta. The sequence continues at coordinate 44,291,606 of CM024753.1, forward strand.
GATCATTAATTCTAAACTTTATCTTTACTATCAATAACATAACACCATTTCTACAAAATATTTCTCTAACTAGTTTACTAGCTGACTAATCTCCAGGTGCCATTTATGCTACCATCCTTCTTACTCTCCACCATAACTATAAATTGAAATTATTTCTTTTAAACACAATGATTTATTCTACTTGATTCCTTTATTCCACATTACTAACTTACCACCAAATATAAGCAGTTTCACTGTTACAGCTCATTCACAAATATCCATTCACAATTTACCATGTACCTCCCCATTACTTCTCAATGGACTTAACCATGTCTATTCTAACTTACATAGCTTCAACTTACTTTAATTATTTAGCTTTAACTTCAATCTGCCTCTGCCACCAATTTCCCTTCTTTGCTTCCACAATCTACACAAATGCTAACACCACTACTCTTATCTTTAGCACTACAACAACCTTATACAAATCTCTCTATAAAATCTTCACCCACTACCTCTTATTAAACAAACATCTTTCTCTCTTAAACCAACTGGTCACCTCTACACATACTTACATAAGTATCTATATCAAAATTTCTATTCTTCTCATTATTCATATCAACACTACCCTTAAACTCTTTGTTGCAATTATTCTTAATCACAAATTACACTTATGGATCATCTTGATCATTGCTCCTCTGCTCACCAACATCTCATCTTAAGCTAGACTACCTCATTTAATCACTTCAAACTTAACATGCCATTAATCATAATATTACCCAAGCAGCTCCTTAACACTTTATTGACATCAATCTCAAACACAATGACTGTCTCTATTACAATTCTCATCCACAATTCACCCATTTAACAGTTCTAATCACAAAGCCCTATTCCTTATTATAATATAATTCCCTCTGTTATTCCATCACATCACTACCTTATATCTTTCCCTACCAACTCTGATCCTCATTAAAACACTTTTTACTAAATTCACTAATTTTTTCAATTTCAATAACAGAGAACTTCTAATCAACTATACTTTAACCACACTAACACCCCAATAATTACTCACACTACACCACCAACCATACCATTTCTCTGCCATTACCCATAACCACTAATCTTACTATCTAAACATACAATTCATATACCAAGACTCACGCGAAAATCGTACTAAAAAGCACAAGAAACCACAGACTTACTACCAGTAGTGGACATTAAATCATGTATTGGGACATTGTAATCTTAATGTCCTTTCAAATTCTAACTGGACAATTGCTCTGATATCAACTGTAACGGCCGTGAATATCTATACCCAATAAGGGTTCATATCTAGATCCGTCTCCCGCGAACGGACCGAAGTCATGCAAGGGATAGCTCGTACACTTGTCCAGAAAGAATATAAAAGACAAACCACAACAGTAAGAGACACAAGAAAGAACATGTGCTCATATCTGCATATAACAATTTACAACTGTCTCATTACATTATTACATGTCCAAATTAAGAAGAGTACAACTACCTCGGGCATACCCCGAGGAAGCACAAGCTCACACAACAGTACTAACACTACTACTGGTGGTACAAGTCTGTCACGACACCTCCGCAAGCCACACCAACGGTAAACCCTGAAAAGAACTGTAAGGGAGTGAGCCTCAACAAGTCACTGGCTCAGTAGGGGACCACCCAAAGCCACACACAATACGGGAGGACCTCAACCCCAATGGGTCTCACTGGAAACACTGGTAGCCAAACCACATCATGCTCACAGCAAAGCATAATTATATCAATTAACACAAATCCCAAAAAGAAGAAGAGATAGCAGAACTAGCACCACGCTACTAGTCTGCCCAATAGCTGTAAAACCTAGGCCACAAGCCTCACAGGCACACCACCTCAATAGCTGGTCACCTAAGCTGTAAGCCACACAGGCAAAGCATTACCTAAGATACTAGCTTCACTGGCAAGCCTCCAACACATGGGTAACAAGACTGCTAACCAAGAGCTAATCCTTTATACCTTCAAACCACGATGTATCAAATGTCACACTTAAGTAATAGGACTAAATACCACGAGGACAATCCATCGCGCACTAACCCTTATTCGAAAACTTACCCAAGAAAGGGTAAAACACAACAAGTGGAAGGTCTCACCACATGACCTCCACTTCACCACATGAAAAGGCTAGTACTCAGCATATCACGAGAAACCAGTACCCACAAAGGGTACAGGTACCTACCACTACAAGGTACCACCATTGAAACACAAACACAACTGTGCCACCACTAGGGCATACCACAACCAGTCAAACCACAACCAGTGAGTCTCCGCTCACCAACCACAACTACAACCGTGCCAACACCATGGCACACCTCAACGAGTAAAACCATAGTTAACACACGCTACAACTAATAGCAAAGCACGAGCCGGAAAGCACGACGCCACCACACGGGACAGACTACTGGTTCATGACACCAGTATCCAACCTGGACAACACAACACAAGAACTACCTCTCAGTCTCGCAGTCACGAACATAAGGTCCAACTGCCGCTCCACAACAGTAAGTAAAGCCAAAGAACTGTGGAGACCAACCAAACCACCACAACCTACAGGTCACACACCTTGTAGGCCCATGTCTGGCACCTTTAGAGACTCTGGTCCGAGCTCTCTAAAGTGAGGCACTAGTAACATGACTAGCTGGGGCCCAGTACGTCTACTGGTGTCTGTAACCCCCAACCACGAGCGCGCTACAAGTGACTAAACAAAAACTCTCACGAGTCATTGTACCACTGTCGTCTTTCCCTCAGCCGGACGTACTACTCAAACACAAGAGTGAGGGTGTCCAGGAAGACGACAAGACCTCGACGGTACCACTGCACTGGGACAAGCCCCGAGCACACACAGGTGCCTGGCTCACACAAAACCTGGGGCACCCAACTGAAGAGGTATTTTGGAATAGGCGCCGGACCACCACACTCGGTAATGCACAAACCACGATATATACTTATATATTCTTTATTACAAACCACGGTAGCCATTCATAATCTGGCCTATCATCGGTCACCATGTGACCTCCAAACCATCTCACACTAGTACACACCTATATCAAAACAGTACAACACAACCTTGCCTGTCATTGGTCACTCTGTGACCTCTAGGGCATTACACATTACTTAACACGTATATCATTATAATATTCTTTAAAAGACAACAATAGACTAGGGCTAGGTTCATATATGAACCTTCACTGCCCAGTCACCTCATACTAGCTATGCAAATTACATTACAATAATCATCACGTCGAACCACTAGCCATGCATACACATGCACGACACTCAAACTGTGTAAACGTCATGTAAAAGCATGCTCACTTCGTGAGAACCACCCTTATCACGTAGACCACACACAAACGACATGCTAACCACGCTTACTGAGTACTACAAGTGCCAATGCATCATTAGCATTGCCATGCATAATAATTAAACGATAATCGGATAATCGAACCGTTAAAACAAACACCACAAGCACATTTGACTGTGGTCGCGACATGCAGTTCAGTCGCAATCAGATCGCGACACCCCGATGGACAGCGATAAAAAATACTAACGCGACATGGTCCAAGGGCGCCATGAGATCACGCCACCCCGACCTGTCGTGATAGGAAACCTTGTCGCGACGGGTCGGCCTGTCGCGACCTGGTCGTGACGGGAAGGTCCGTCGCCTTCTCAGGCGAAAACCCTAATCCGGGAACCATCTCCAGATTTTCGATGCAAGCCACCCCACATGATATTTCAACCCGGTTTTCATGCTCATTTCACCTCCTAGACATGGTATCTACTATTTTTAAAGCGATAAACAAACCAATATGCAATCCACGTAACAAATCAAGGTAGAACTCCCTACCTTCACGAAGAATGCGCAATCCATGCATGGCATGGTGTTTCCCCCACTCCTCGCGACGTCCTCGCGTCGAGAGCGCGTCGAAAACTCCATCAAAACGCCAAATCGCCCAACAGAGCCGCAGCAGCTCCTTCCCTGGTCGAGCAGAGTTTGTGAAAGCTCTGTTCGGCCAACCTTCTTAAAAACCGCACAGCGATTGGGAATGTGACATAGGCCTGCGTCGCAACCTGATCGCGACCTAGGTGACCGTCGCCTTCCAACTCTGACGTCAGCAGGCCACCCCAGTGTGCGACACGTGGCGCACATGCAGACGTCGACCCAAAACAGCGGCAACCAGAATGCGACCCTCACTACCGTCGCGTTCAAAACACGACCTACACCCCCATCACGTTCACATCCAGTGAACTAACGGGCACTACGGGCCTAACCTGTCGGCCCACTAAGCTCCACACAACGTGTGGAAACCTCGACCAAGGCCCAATGACCCCATATTGGTCATGAGCACTACACCAAAACCAATAAACGCGGATCCAAACTACCACTAAACAATGATCCACGAAGATCCAAAAAATGCACTATGTTACAGTTCTTGTTTAATTCCTTGGAGAGCACCTTTAAGATCTGAGAGTTTCTTCCATTGTAGATCTCTTACTCTCAGTCTCTGCCTCAGATCTGGATTTGTTGTAAACCCGGTCTAGGGGCACTTCGCCTGATTTTCACACATTGTTTGTGTTGTTTCTCTTCAGATTGAAGAGAAGACCTGTAGGTAATAGGTGGTTTTATTCCCTTCGTGTTGAAGGAAGACCTGGGTTCCAGGGTGTTGTATTCCTCTTCGAGTTGTGAAGAGAAGGCCAGCTGCGGCTGGATGTATAAGTGTCCTTGAGGGGGAGTGTACCCTTGGGTAGTGGAATCCTGAGTTGTTGCTCAGGGACTGGACGTAGGACTCTTGTGGAGAGGAGGTCCGAACCAGGATAAAATCCTTGTGTAGTGTGATTACTTGTTTGTGATTAGTGTGTTCTTTACTACTAACACTAACAGTCAAACGTAGTGATTTTATGTGAACGTTTTTGTTAACAGGTTTAGACAATCAAATTTTAAGAATTCCATTCACCCCCCCTCTGGGCTTGCTAGCTGGGCAACAAAATTCAGAGCATTTAAAGATCAGACAGATAGTTGTATGGGGAATACAAAGTCTTTTATTGAAAGTCATGGTGTTCTGACAATGGTAGGTGAGCTCTGACAGATAGCTCATGCTGCTTATACCTACCATCGCATTTACTGGATAGCAATTGTCAAATGGAGAAGAACTGAACTTTTGACAGCAAACAAGAAATCATATTATCTAATTATTACAGATCGATATGGTCATTTAGAATATAATTCTTCCTACCTAACAGAATATTTAAATGGTGGTAGAAAGAAAAACATTATTCTGTAAGATATGTAAGTGTTATTCATTCTGTAAAGGATTCCATAGGGGGAACAAGTAACTTGAGATAAACAAGATTAAGGTTTCATGGATTCTGTGGAATGACAAATTCATACAAAAATTATTTAAGTATCAGTACACAGAAGTTGATATATGATACTTCGACTTTTATGGAGTCGAAGTCAAAGAAAATAGAACTTCGACTATACGGAAGTTACAAAGAATCAAACTTCGATTTCTGAGGAGTGGGAGTAAGAGACAGAGACTTCGACTTCTGAGAAGTCGGAGTGAGAGCAAGACAAGTCATACTTTAACTTTTCAAGAGTCGGAGTCCAGGAAGACTTCGACTTTGGAGAAGTCGGAGTCTAGTAAAGATAATGGACTTCGACTTTTCTAAAGTCGGAGTAAGATAGACTTCGACTTTTGAGGAGTCAGAGTGAGACTCAATGGATAAGCAATAGGTATGGAAACTTCGACTTTTGAGGAGTCAGAGTCATGTCAAACATCGACTTTTTCAGAGTCGGAGTATTACCAGTTTGTTCATCAATTGAAGCAATACTTCGACTTTTCTAGAGTCGGAATCAGGAGTCGGAGTCTGGAGTCAGATTTAGTATGATATACAATATACAATGTGGGCTTAGAGAAATATTCGTCAGTGTTGATACATTGATTCTATGTAAGCATAAATTTTGGCTAAGATATATTATAGTATGTATATGAAAGCCTTTGTATATTGAATTTTAATAAATGGTAGTAAAAAGGTATTTAAAATATATTAAAAGGTTTTGTCATAGCAAAAATATTATGATAAATGTTTAGCAATATATTAGCAATATTTTTAGGGATAGTTGCTCAACAAGATGAAATCCATCCCTACAACTTCCACTTTCCAGGTGGGAATCTCTAGTGGTTTAAGTTCACCAGCTGGTGGCAAATATTCTGCTTTAACTTGCTGACAAGTCAAACATCGGGCAACATATTCCGCCACTTCCCTCTTCATATTAGGCCACCAAAAACTTCTTTTTAAGTCTTGGTACATCTTAGTTAATTCCAAGGTAAATTGTATACCTTGTTTTATGAGCCTCATTCATGATCGCTTTCTTTGTCTCAACATTGTCTGGTACACAGACTCGGCCTTGGAATAGTAGTCTCCCATCTTCTGCTATTGAGAAGTCCGGCCTTTGGTCAAGGTTGTCTTTTATTTCCACAAACTTGGGGTCATTGTCTTGAAGCGCTCGAATGTCTTCAAGTAGTGTGGGTTGTGCCCTAATATTAGCAATTTGGCATCCTTTCTCCTTAGTATCAGCATCTATGTCCAGCTTGGTAAATTCTTCTAGTAATCGCCACTCTCCTACCATGAGACTTGATAATGTAGCCATGGGCCTTCTACTAAGAGCATCTACTACAGTAATTGCTTTGCCTTGATGATATTGGATAGTGAAATCGAAGTCTTTCAAATACTCCAACCACCTCCGCTGCCTCATGTTCAATTCCTACAGAGAAAACAGATATTTCAAACTTTTATGTTCAGAAAATACAATGAACTTCTCACCATATAAGTAATGACACAATATCTTCAAAGCGAAGACTACAGCCGCCAGCTCCAGATCATGTACATGATAATTGTCTTTATGCTTCTTCAATTGTTTGGAAGCATAGCATATGCCTTTCCATTCTACATCAATACACAATTGAGGCCAATTCCAGATGCATTTGTGTATACTTCAAAACCTCCACCAGCAACGGGTAAAGTTAGTACAGATCTTGTGGTTAAATGTTCTTTCAATGACAAAAAATTGTCTTCACATTCGGTCGTCCATGTGAATGGATTCTCATTTTTGGTAAGTCTGGTCAATGGTACAACTATCTTCAAGAAATCATTAATGAAGCGACGATAGTAACCAGCCAGACTTTGGAAAACTTCTAATTTTTTATACAGTTGTAGGCCTTTCCCAATTCTTTATTGTTGAACCACTTTATATTTTACCCTTATATATTTTGGTAATAACAAAATTTATTATTAATTAAATATTATTAAATAAATTTAATATCATGTTTTCTAAGTGAAATATAAATTTATGGTATTTTAGTGATAACAAAATTTATGATTAATTAAATATATTTAAGATCATGTTTTCCTAATAAATATAAATTTATTTTACTATCGTTGTGTGATTTACACTGAAAAGATAGATTGATGTCTATTCAATATACATCCATTTCTGTTCACAAAGAGTCACATCGATTTCGGTCTCACAACGATTTGTTAAGTTAGAACAACAATTTGCTCTCACAACGATTTGTTAAGTGAGAACAATGATTTTCTCTCACAACGATTTGTTAAGTAAAAACATCTATTTCGGTCTACACAACGATTTCATAAGTGTCACATCGATTTGGTCTCTATAACGATTCGATCATCATAATGATTCGATAAGTCACAATAGCGACTTGGTCAATGTAACGATTCGATAAAGCAAACAACGATTTGCTTATATCTGTATAACGATCCGGTCAAACAACGATTTGCTTTCACTAAACAACGATTTGATAGCCGTATCGATTTGTTAAGTGAAACAATGATTTGGTTGTTGTATCGATTTGATAAGTTAAACAACGATTTGATCGTTGTAACATTCCTATAAGGCGAACAACGATTTGCTCTTTCTTAAACATCGATTTTCTTTATATTTCAAATGTTTTGGTGCCTAATGAAAAGTCAAATATATTTCTGACAGAAGATCTTTTTTATCTCTCTAGATCTCTTCTCTCCTGTCAGACAAAAAGGGCTTTCCTACCACTTCTGGGAGACAACAGTAACATAAAGGTAAGAACCTTTTTGACAGAAACACTCTTTTATCTAAACTCTTTCTTCTATGTTTACAGACCTCGAAGACCACCAAGTGGCTGACAGTTTGAAGAAGAAAAAGAATAGAAAGATCAGCAATGACTAGAAGAGTTCCAACGGATCTATTCAAAGCCTCTCTTATTAAAGATGAAGCAAGGTTGAAGAAGACTTAGAGCTTTCCTGAAGATTTTTTCAAGGAGTGTACATCTTGTGAGGAACCTCAACTCCACATACACTCAAAGAAAGAGAGAAGAGCTCAAGCCAAAATCAAGAGAAACTTTTCATAGCAGAAGTTTCAAAAGCTTTCAAGTCTTCCTCTCTTCACTCTCTCTCTGTGGTCATTGTAAATCTGGGGGAGAGTCTGTGGCTGAGAGCTAGAGTTCTTAGTGTTCATCTTGTAATAGCTCTTGGTCTGTTCTTTCTTTTCTAAGAAAGATCATTGTCCAACTGTAGGACTATATAAAGTGTAGAACCTAGCTAGGAGTTTGTGTCTAGTAGAACCGCACTGGGATTTGTACCAGGAGGTTGACTTCTTGACATGTAAAAGAAGTGGGCTGCCTTCTTGCTCGGGAAAGAGAAGAAGACCAGCTGGGGTGCTGGGTGTTGTATTGTCTGTGAGGGGGACTGTACCCTTGGTTAGTGAAATCCCAAGAGTTTGCTTGGGGACTGGGCGTAGGACTTCCATGTGGGAAGGGCCGAACCAGGATAAATTCCTTGTGTCCTTTGTGTGATTGTTTATTTGCTTCCGCACTGCTACTCTTTATCACACTCAACTAACCAAACTTTCAAGTGATAATTTTCTGTGTTTAAGTTTCTGTTTCAGATTTCAGAAAACCTATTCACCCCCCCCCCTCTAGGTTAGCTTGATGTCGTTCCAAAAGGGCCAACAAGTATAGGATCTCAGGCATTGCCGTTACGCCAAAACTCGAGTTGTTGTGTAAGGATACCATCCTTCCTTATAACCCACCACAGGGTACAGTCCCCCTGCTGGACAACTCAGCAACACCTGCAAGCAGGTCCACACCCGGACCTAGGCATGACTTGGCCAACTCGGCCTCCGCCACACCCTCATTCTCAGGTCGCCCCAGGGTGAGACGCTGGCACACGCACCTGCCTCGCAGCATGCCGCCCAACATTTATTGCTTCAACTTTAGAAGGATCCACAACAATATCTTCCTTGGATATAATTAATGTGGCCAAGAAAAGACACCTCCTCTAGCCAAAACTCACACTTGCTAAGTTTTGTATAGAGTTGATTATCCTTAAGCACTTGCAGAGAAATATTCAAATGTTCTTCATGCACATCCTTAGACTTGGAATAAATAAGGATGTCATCAATGAACACTACTACGAACTGGTCCAAGTACGACCTATAAATGTTGTTCATTAACTGCATGAATGCAGCTGTAGTATTAGTCAAACCAAATGACATAACTACAAACTCATAGTGACCATATATCTACTTCAGAATGTAGACTTGTGTATGTCCTCTACCTTGATTCTTAACTGATGATAGCTTGATCTTAAATCGATCTTAGAGAAGTATTGTACACCAGAGATTTGATCAAACATCTCATCTATGTACGTAGTGGATATTTATTCTTGATTGTTAACTTGTTCAAGTGACGGTAATCAATGCAAAGCCTCATTAATCCGTCCTTCCTGACGAATAATACCGGCTCACCCCAAGGGGATGTACTTAGCCTGATAAAACCTTGATCCAATAATTCTTGAATCTGGCTTTTCAACTCCTGCAATTCAATGACATGTGATATGGTGCCTTAGATACAGGGGCTGCCCCAGGAAGTAATTCAATTGTGAAATTCACTTCCCGTTCGGGCGGCACTCCAAGTAAGTCTTCTAGAAAGACATCAGGGTAATCCATGGCTATGGGGATCTCTCCTAGATTGGGTTTCTTCTTTTCAGCCACAATGATAGAAACAAGGAAAGCATCATAACCCTAGTTGATCAGCTTGAAAGCTTGAGAGAAGAGATTAGGACAGGGTGTCTACGGTAATGGATGCTAAGGAAAGATACATTTGGAAGATTTGGTCTTGCAAAGGTAACCCTCCTATGACGATGATTAACAAATGCATCATACTCCATGAACCAATCAACACCCAACATGACATCATATCCTTTCATCTCTAAACATATAAGATTAGCAGGGAGATTTTGCCCTCCAATCACCATTTCAGTAGTGGGAAAGTAGTATGTGTGAGTTCAGATTCCGAGCTAAGGGGAGAGGCTACAGTGATCTTTGATTTCATGGAGATAGGTTTAATAGGCGGAGTTATAGCACATGCGGTTGAAATAAATGAATATACAGCTCCAGTATCAATAAGGAAAAGCAAGTTGAGAGTGAATAAGGATGATACCTTCCACCATATCCCCTTCCTCAGGGAGATCTGCTTCTACAACTACATTAAGGCGTCACTGATGCTGGGGCACATGCTCAATTCTTCCAGGTTGATCTTTCAACATGGGGCAATCCGGAATATGGTGATCATGACTACCACATCTCAGGCATGCTTCAAGATTCTTCTATCATTCTTCAGCTAGGTGTCCTGGCTTATCACAAAAATGATAGTTCTTTGCTAACTGTCTTCCCTCTACTTTGACTTTCTTGTCCTGACCATAGTCCTTTCCCATATTGGGCCTCTTGTTGTTGTTTCTGTTGTTGTTGTAGTTATTATTGTTGTTGTTACAGCGGAATGTTCCAGCTATATTGGCCGCTCCTTTCTTCACAAAGGCTGGCTTAGTTGTCTTTTTTCCCTTCAAGCCTTCCACTTTTACCATTGTATCTTCCACCAGCTGAGCTTGTTGGACCATTTTCGTGTAAGTATGGATGTTCAAGGGTCCCAGCTTTTCAATGAACATTGGTCTCAATCCATTCATGAATCAGTTAGCCTTCAACTTCTCTGTGCCCACCAGATGTGGGGCATACTGAGCCAGTCGTGCAAGCTAGGCCTCGAATTCAGCTACAGTCATTCCCCTCTGCTTCAATGCAGCAAACTCCGCTGCTTTCTTCTCTTATACTCTCTCAGATAAATACTTCTCCCAGAATATCTCTAGGAACTCTTCCCATTCAAAGTCATTAACATTCAGTAGATGGGCCGATGTGCCTTCCACCAAGCTCTGGCATCCATGTTCAATTGAAAAGTAGCCAATAGGACCCTCTCTCGGTCAGTGCACTATATTACTTGGAAAATTCTTTCCATCTCCTTTAGCCAATTCTCTGCCTTATCAGGGTCAGAGTGTAGCGTATTGACCGTTCGGATCCCTGTTTATTAGTTGTGGTGGCCAGTGTGTGGCCAATGTCGTGTGTAGTAGGTGCTTACACAGGTTTCAGGGTGTTGTGGGCTAGCAAGTTGGGGCCAATTTGCCTATTTGTTCTCTGTACGTGAATGCGACAGAGGAGGGCGTCGCGTTCTGAACGCGACGGTCCTGGGTGTCGCGTTCATAGAACCGTTGCTTTGGGTCATCATCTGCATGTGCGCCTCATATCGCGCGCGGGGAGGGCATGCTGACGTCGGCAGTGTGAAGGCGACGGGAAGCTACGTCGCGATTAGGTCGCACCGGTAGCCTGCGTCGTGATCTTAACCGAACTGTGTTTTTAAGTAAGTCTTGGCTGAACAGAACTTTTGCAAGCTCTGCTCGGCGAGGGAAGGGGGTTTTTACCATGGTGAAGGGAGATCCGACGTGTTGGAGGTGTTCTTGGCATGTTCTCACCGCGAGGACGCTTCGTGGAGCGGGGGAAACACTGTGTGGATCTTGTGCTTCGCGTATTTTGTGGAGGTATGGAGGTCCCACGTGTTTTGATCCGTGAATTGTGTGTGTGGCGTGGTTAACGCGATATTTACTTTCCAAACAATAGATATCATGCTAGGGCACACATTAAAGCATGTAAAATGGATGGAAACACAAGTTTGTAGGGGTTTTGGGGGGTGATCCGGAGGAGGGTTTCTGGATTAGGGTTGCGCCTGTGAAGGCGACAGACCCTTCCGTCGCGACCAGATCGCGACACGCCTACCTGTCATGTTAAGGGTTTTGAACGCGCCATATCGGGCTGTCGCGATCTTAAGGCAACTTGATACCCCGTTGTGTTAGCAGCCGAGGAGTGGTTTTGTGTGTGTGCATGCTAGTGTGGCTTATTCAATTATCGTGAATTATGTGCATGGCAATGGTGAGCGATGCATGGGCACCTGTAGCACTCGAGGAGCATGTTGTGTGTGCTTTGCATGGTATTCACGTGGTTCACGTGGTTCGTGCGGTGTGCACGTAGTTTTGTGTGCGTGGCAAGTTGTGTTACGCCTCCCGTGGTTACCTCTTCAGTTGGGAGCCCCGGGTTCTATGTGAGCCAGGCACGTGTGAGTGTTTGGGGCTTGTCCCGGTACGGTGGTACCGTCGTGGTCTTGTCATCTTCCTGGACACCCTCGCTCTCGTGGAGAGTTGTCGTCCAGCTGAGGGAAATATGACGGTGGGACAGCGACTAGAGAGTTTTGTGTTTGTCACTTGTAGCGCGCTCGTGGCTGGGGGGTTACGGACACCAGTAGACGTACTGGGCCCCGGCTAGTCCTAGAGGGCTTGGGCCAGAGTCTCTAAAGGTGCCAAGCATGGTCCTGCGACAGTGTGGTCCGCAGGTGTGGTGGTTTTGTTGGTCTCCATAGTTCTTTGAGTTGGTTTAGTGGAGCGGCAGCTGGACCCTACGTCCGTGGCTGCGAGACTGAGAGGTAGACCTGTGTGTTTGTCTGGGTCGGTTGCTGGTCTGAGGTCGGCAAGCGGTAAGTAGGTTTACAGCTTTAATAACTTGCTTAATTAGTTTTATAAATTGCTAGCGTAGTTTCCTACTTTAGTTACTTCTATTGTGGGTTTGCTCGGTTTCTGAGGGAGTTTCCCTACTGAGCCAGTGACTAGTGAGGCTCACCCCCCTATTCCTTTCAGGTGAGGGAGAGCAAGAGGCTTCCCATCCGTCTTCTAGTTCCGAGCCGCACCGTAGCAGAGCAGGGTCTGCACCACCACCAGCAGTGTAATTCCCTTTCTTTGTACACCTCGGGGTATGCCCCAGGTTTTCTGTTGTACTTGTTTATGGTTACAGTTGAGAAACTGGCTATGTAAAATCATGTAAATATTTGTAAGATGAAATCTTACATATATTTCAGTTGTTTCCTTTATATTTTTATGGATATGTGTGAATGATATCCCTTGTGAAGCTTCGGCTCGATCGCGGGAAGCGAAGTCGTGTCGGGCTCGTTATTAGGTTAACGGGTTTGAACGATGTGGTCCGTCACAGTTGGTATCAGAGCAAAGTCTGTATAAATGTAAAGGAACAGAAAATTTACATAGCCTATTCTCTACTTTAACCCACTGCTGGTAGTTGACCCTGGGTTTTTGTGTTGTGTTGTGTGGTTGGAAATTGTTTCTGTAGTGATCAGAAATGGCAGATCGGAGAGATTGGGGAGGTGGTAGAGAGGATCTAGAGGATTCTACTCAGTGGATGATAGAGTGGATATTGGAGAGTTTGACAGATATCCGTGCGAGGATGGATCAGCAAGCACCTACACAGCCAGCAGCAGTACCACCATTTGTTAAGGAGGCAGTGCCAGCAGCAGCAGTTCTACCACCAGAAGGAGTCGAGGTACCTCCTGTAGTACCCGTACTCCCTACATCACCAGCGAGACCGGCTACTGCAGAGGAGTCTACGGCTCTCGTAGAAAGGATTCTGAGGTTGCAGCCCCCGCCTTACTCAGGAGGTCCCAACCCAGACACAGCAGAGCATTGGGTGCATGAGATTGAGAGGGTGTTTGTCACTACGAGGTGTCTACCGGAGGATAGAGTTATTCTTGCCATATATCAGTTGAGGGGATTTGCTCAGCAGTTGTGGAAGATTAAAGATGCAGTTAGTTTTTGCAGGAAGGACAGAGGATAGCATCACATGGGCGGAGTTTTTGATAGTTTTCAACGACATGTTCTTCCCATTACAGGTCCAGCAAGCAAAGAGAGAGCAGTTCAGGACATTACAGCAAGAGAAGCTATCTGTGCTAGAATATCAGATGCGGTTTATGGCACTAAGCAAGTACACTCCTTACGTAGTGATAGACAATGCTATGATGGTAGAGTATTTTATCAGAGGCTTGAGGACCGAGTTGTAGGATGCAGTAGCTCCACTGATGTGCAGGACAGTAGAGGAGGCAGCGCAGAGAGCGGCTGTGTTGGAAAGGACTTTGTAGACTAGGCAGAGTCAGTCGCAGGCGAGAACTTCAGGCAGCTTTCGACTTCCCCAGCAGACACAGGGCATCAGCAAAGAAAAGGCACCCTCAGGAGCATCATTGTCTGGTTTTTCAAAGTGGGGTGGCAAGTTGAAAAGGATATTCAAAGGAGGTGGTCGAGGTAGAGGTAGGTAGCAGGGTTTTCAGCCGGGTTTCCAGCAGGGCCGAGGGTTCAGACCAGCACCAGAAGAGTCTCAGCAGAGTACCGCAGGTCAGCCAACAGCTTTTCCAGATTTTAGGTGTTACACCTGTGGTCAGCCAGGGCATCTAGCCAGGAATTGCCCATCTCGAGGGTATGGTTATGGTAGAGGGACCCAGCAGCAGCAGCAACCATATCAGCCACCAGCAGAAAGAGGCAGAGGAACCCCATACCAGAGAGGAGGTCGAGGTCGAGGGATGGCGATCACCAGGGCGCAGGTGAAGGCATCAAATCTTATTGAAGGTATATTACCGCTCTTTGATTTCTCAGCTAGAGTATTAATTGATCCAGGTGCTTCTCACTCATTTATTTCCGAAGATTTCTTGGATAGTATGGTTCATCCATTAGAAGAGAGGTAGTGTGAGTTGGTTGTTGAGGTTCCATCCGGTGGTTTTGTGCTTACCTCTGTTATTTAGATGAAGTTCCAATAATGATCCATGGAAACCAGTTGCCAGCAAGGTTATATGCTTTGTCGTTGAAAGAATATGATTTGATTTTGGGAATGGATTGGTTAGAGGCTTATGGTGCACTGGTAGATTGTAGAAAGAAAAGGGTCAGATTCTGTAGACCAGGCGGGGTAGCATTTGAATTTCAAGGTATGCCCTTCTATTCTCCTAAGTTTATTATTTCTGCGCTTAGGGCTAGAAGGTTAATTAATGCTGGATGCGTAGCGTATCTTGCTTCTGTGAGCTTGGTTGAGTCCAATAAGTCTGTAGATTCAGTGCCAGTGGTTAGAGAATTTCCAGATGTATTTCCAGAAGATTTGCCAGGGTTGGCACCGCACCGAGAGGTAGATTTCACTGTTGAATTACATCCAGGCAGCATGCCGATATCAAAAGCACCATATAGAATGGCACCAGCGGAATTGAGAGAGTTAAAGAAGCAATTGCAGGAGTTGTTGGAAAAGGGTTTCATCAGACCCAGTCATTCGCCGTGGGGTGCACCAGTGTTGTTTGTTAAAAAGAAAGATGGTAGTCTAAGGATGTGTATTGATTATAGGCAGCTGAATAAAGTCACTATCAAAAATAAATATCCACTCCCAAGAATAGATGATTTATTTGATCAGCTCTAGTCAGCAAAGGTGTTCTCCAAGATTGATTTAAGATCAGGTTATCATCAGTTGAGGATTAAGGAAGAAGATATTGAAAAGTCAACTTTCAGGACTAGATATGGGCATTATGAATTTGTGGTGATGCCATTTGGATTGACAAATGCGCCAGCAGCTTTTATGAATTTGATGAATAGAATATTTCACCCGTATCTAGACCAGTTTATTGTTGTTTTTATTGATGATATTCTGATATATTCAGCATCAGAGGAGGAGCATGCAGCTCATTTAAGGATCACATTGCAGACATTGAGGGAGCACTAGTTGTATGCCAAGTTCAGTAAGTGTGAATTTTGGCTGAAAGAGATTCAGTTTTTTGGGCATGTCATATCTGGAGAAGGAGTTACAGTGGATCCAGCAAAAGTGGAAGAGGTATTGAAATGGGAGGAGCCAAGAACAGTGTCAGAAATTAGAAGCTTTCTGGGTCTTGCAGGGTATTACAGAAGGTTTATTCAAGATTTTTCCAAGATAGCAGCCCCGATGACTAAGTTGACGAGGAAGGGAGTGCCTTTTGTATGGTCTTCTGAGTGCAGGCGCAGTTTTGCTGAATTGAAAAAGAGGCTTACCACGGCACCAATATTGGAGATTCCATCAGGCGGTGGTGGTTTTGTGTTATATACGGATGCGTCCAAGAGAGGACTAGGGGCAGTACTGATGCAGCATGGTAAAGTGGTCGCATATGCTTCCACGAAGTTAAAGAAACATGAAGATAATTATCTGACTCATGATTTAGAACTGGTAGCAGTTGTATTTGCATTGAAGATTTGGTGACATTACTTATATGGAGAATATTTGTAATATTTACTGATCACAAAAGTTTAAAATATATCTTTTCTCAGAAAGATTTGAATTTAAGGCAGCGCAGATGGATGGAGTATTTGAAAGATTATGATTTCAGTTTGGGGTACCATCCAGGCAAAGCAAATGTGGTAGTAGATGCCTTGAGCAAAAAAGCTGTTATGAATCAACTAATGATCAGAGAATAGAAATTATATGAAGATGTGGCAGAAAGTTCATTATATGTGCCGAACAGTCAATGAAGAGCAATTCTAACAAGCAATACAGTAGAGCCTTCTCTTTACTGGAAGATAGTTGAAGCTCAGAAAACATATGACAGCTTGGAAGATATTGTAAGGATGGATGAGGTGACACTGGATAATAATAGTATAGTGAAACTGAAAGGCCGATTGTATGTGCCAGCTGATGCAGAGATCAGACAAAAAGTTCTAGAAGAAGCCCACAGATCAAGATATACCATTCATCCAGGCAGTACAAAAAAGTATCAGGATATGAAGAGGCACTTCTGGTGGCCGAATATGAAAAAAGAAAGTGCAGAATTTATAGCAAGGTGCGCTATTTGTCAGCAAGTAAAAGCAGAACATCAGAGGCCAGGAGGGCTATTGCAGCCATTGCCCATTCCATAATGGAAGTGGGATGATATAGCTATGGATTTCATAGTTGGTTTGCCCAGATCAGCAGGTCATAATGGCATTTGGGTCTTTGTCGACAGATTGACTAAATTTTACAGATTGTTGCCAGTCTATATGTCATGGACAGTGGACAGGCTAGCCAAATTATATATTGAAAGAATTGTACCATTGCATGGAATTCCAGTCACCATTGTCTCAGATCGGGATCCCAGGTTTACCTCAGGTTTTTGGAGGAGTTTGAAGAGGGTGATTGGTACTGAGTTGAGATACAGTTCAGCCTATCATCCGTAGATAGATGGACAGACGGAGAGGACCATCCAAACAATAGAAGACATGTTAAGATCTTGTTGCTTGGTTTGGGGTGGTATTTGGGAGCATCATTTGAGTGTGGTTGAATTTGCATACAATAACAGTTATCAAGCAAGCATCGGAATGGCACCTTATGAGGCATTATATGGCAGACCGTGTAGGACACCGCTTAATTGGCATGAAGTAGGAGAGAGACAGGTTATGGGTCCAGAGTTGGTCAGGCAGTGTGCAAAAACAGTTAAATTCATCAAGGAAAAGCTTCAGACAGCGCAGAGTCATCAGAAAAGTTATGCAGACACCAGACGCAGGCCTTTGCAGTTTGAAGTTGGAGATTATGTGTTTCTGAAAGTTTCTCCTACTAAAGGCATACTCAGATTCAGCAAGCGAGGCAAGTTGAGTCCAACATATGTTGGGCCATTTCTGATAAAAGAAAGAGTGGGTGAGACAGCTTACAGATTAGATCTGCCAGCAGACTTTACAGATGCCCATGATGTATTTCATGTTTCTATGCTCAGAAAATATATTAAAGATCCGTCTTAGGTGGTTAGCTATCAGAGGGATGACTTAAATCCAGACATGACCATGCCAGAATATCCAGTACAGATTACAGGTCGTAGAACCCAAAGGCTCAAAAATAAAGATATTGATTTAGTGAAAGTCAGATGGGAAAACAGGCAGGGCGGTGAGGATACTTGGGAATTAGCAGAGGAAATGATGAAGACGTATCCATACTTGTTCGAGTAAGCTTTTAAATCTTTTAGGTGATAGTACCATGTTTGATTAAATTGAAAATTTTTGGTGTTGAGTTCCGCTTTAAATTTCGAGGATGAAATTTCTTTTAGGTGATAGTAATGTAGCGTATTGACTAAATGGATCCCCGTTTATTAGTTGTGGTGGCCAGTGTGTGGCCAATGTCATGTGTAGCAGGTGCTTACACAGGTTTCAGGGCGTTGTGGGCCGGCAGGTTGGGCCCAATTCGCCTGTTTGTTCTCTGTCTGTGAACGCAAGAGAGGAGGACGTCGCGTTCTGAACGCGACGGTCCTGGGTGTCGCGTTCATGGAACCGTTGCTTTGGGTCATCATCTGCATGCGTGCCGCGTGTCACGCACGGGGCGGGCATGCTGACGTCGACAGTGTGAAGGCGACGGGCAGCTACATCGCGATCAGGTCACGCCGGTAGCCTGCGTCGCGATCTTAACCGAACTGTGTTTTTAAGTAAGTCTTGGCCGAATAGAGCTTTTGCAAGCTCTACTCGGCGAGGGAAGGGGGTTTTTACCGTGGTGAAGGGCGATTCGACGTGTTGGAGGTGTTCTTGGCGTGTTCTCACCGTGAGGACACTTCTTGGAGCGGGGGAAACGCTGTGTGGATCTTGTGCTTCACGTATTTTGCGGAGGTAGGGAGATCCCACGTGTTTTCATCCGTGAATTGTGTGTGTGGCATGGTTAACGCGATATTTACTTTCCAAACAATAGATATCATGCAAGGGCACACATTAAAGCATGTAAAATGGATGGAAACACAAGTTTGTAGGGGTTTTGGGGGTGATCCGGAAGAGGGTTTCCGGATTAGGGTTGCGCCTATGGAGGCGACAAACCCTTCCGTCGCGACCAAGTCACAACATGCCTACCTGTCACGTTAAGCATTTTGAACGCGCCATATCGGGCTGTCGTGATCTTAAGGCGACTTGATACCCCATCACGTTAGCATCCGAGGAGTGGTTTTGTGTGTGTGCATGCTAGTGTGGCTTATTCAATTATCGTGATTTGTGTGCATGGCAATGGTGAGCGGTGCATGGGCACCTGTAGCGCTCGAGGAGCGTGTTGTGTGTGCTTTGCATGGTATTCACGTGGTTCACATGGGGTTTCACGTTGTTCGTGCGGTGTGCACGTGGTTTTGTGTGCGTGGCAAGTAGTGTTAGGCCTCCCGTGGTTACCTCTTCAGTTGGGAGCCCCGGGTTCTGTGTGAGCCAGGCACGTGTGAGTGTTTGGGGCTTGTCCCGGTACAGTGGTACCGTCGTGGTCTTGTCGTCTTCCTGGACACCCTCGCTCTCGTGGAGAGTTGTCGTCCGGCTGAGGGAAAGATGACGGTGGGACAGCGACTAGAGAGTTTTGTGTTTGTTGCTTGTAGCGCGCTCGTGGCTGGGGGGTTACGAACACCAGTAGACGTACTGGGCCCTGGCTAGTCCTAGTTTCCAGTGCCTCACTTTAGAGGGCTCAGGCCAGATTCTCTAAAGGTGTCAGGCATGGTCCTGCGGCGGTGTGGTCTGCAGGTGTGGTGGTTTTGTTGGTCTCCACAGTTCTTTGAGTTGGTTTAGTGGAGCGGCAGTTGGACCCTACGTCCGTGGCTGCGAGACTAAAAGGTAGGCATGTGTGTTTGTCCGGGTTGGTTGCTGGTGTCGCGAGCCAGGCTACGAGGCCCGAGTGTGGCGTTTTCCTACTTAGCTCGTACACTTGTTTGGGTTTGCCATTTATTTATTAAAGTTGGTTCTGAGGTCGGCAAGCGGTAAGTAGGTTTACAGCTTTAATAACCTGCTTAGTTAGTTTTTTAAATTGCTAGCGTAGTTTCCTGCTTTAGTTACTTCTGTTGTGGGTTTGCTCAGTTTCTGAGAGAGTTTCCCTACTGAGCCAGTGACTAGTGAGGCTCACCCCCCTACTCCTTTCAGGTGAGGGAGAGCAGGAGGCTTCCTGTCCGTCTTCTAGTTCCGAGCCGCACCGTAGCGGAGCAGGGTCTGCACCACCACCAGCAGTGTAATTCCCTTTCTTTGTACACCTCAGGGTATGCCCCAGGTTTTCTGTTGTACTGGTTTATGGTTATTGTTGAGAAAATGGATTTGTAAAATCATGTAAATATTTGTGAGATGAAATCTTATATATATTTAAGTTGTTTCCTTTATATTTTTATGGACATGTGTGAATGATATCCCTTGCGAAGCTTCGGCTCGATCGCGGGAGGCGGAGTCGTGTCGAGCTCATTATTAACGGGTTTGAACGATGTGGTCCGTCACACAGAGGAACCAGAAAAACGAGGGGGATTGAGATTTTCTAAAGCTACGATACAAATCACCAGCTCCATTCCTAGCTCCAACTTGAGCTCCTGCCTGCACTACATTCTGTAATGCTTGAGTCAATCCAACTACTGTTTCTTGCATAGCCTGTCACTACGCACAGTTACTAGCCATAGCCAAGGAATAATGAAGTTCCTGAAGAACAACAACCAATTAATGTTCTCATATCATAAGGATTAATGGATACGAATACTTAGTTCATAAAACTAGCTTATTCCTAATCTCTACCCATTCTCACTAGGTACTATATGTAATTTTCATGACCTAAGTTTCACGGGTATCTCTTAATCTTGAGACATATAAGTCCTATTTTATTTCATAGGCTCTGATACCACTAAATTGTCACATCCCAAAAATTACGTAGCAAAAATATTATTTAGATCGATAATCCGAGATGTGAGCAGTCGAAAAATAAGCCTCTAGCTAGCGAGCATTAGATTTGCATCAACGCAAAAATATAAGGGCCCATAGAGTGAACTTAAATAAGCTTTTATTCAATTATCATAAATGTCTAAGGCAACTTCATTTGACATCAAATTACAACATTTCAAGAAAAGGGAAAATTACATGAGATTATACTCCTCACTACCTACTACATCCATCTAACTCTCAAAATAAACTACTAGAAGATACTATGGTTTGAAACACGCTCTTCACTCAGACGCATTCTCATCCATGGCGTGGCCTTCTTCTTCCATGTCTACATCACCTAAAATGTTAGGAAGCAGGTAATAAGAAAACTAGCCCAGTAGGATTTATATCTCGATGTGCGGGCAATGATATAAGTAATTAACACATTAAAGATTAAGTAGGCACAAGTATCAAGATATGCATGTATGATAAATCCAATTAAACACGATACATGAGCAAGATTGATTAATCAAGAGTGATTGCACAAAAACAAGATGATATAATGAGCAAGAACTAGCAGTTGAGCAATTTTAAACAAGATAGCAAGATGGCCATACCACGCAAGCAAGCGAACACTTTAACAAGCAAGACCTTTTCATATGTACAGTAATCAGACACGATACCACAATACACACTAAGGATCTATGCCACCTTGAAATTCACTCTATGACACGCGTATGTGGTTTATGTATCTAGCATTCAACACACAAGTACTCCCAGTGTAGATGCAATGTCAGTAATCATTATATCCCATGGTTAATAGTATATTTCTGACTCTCTGTCGAGGGGGCTAGACTAGATCCCTTGGACACTTGCTATGCCCGATCCAGCATCTCACTATTTTTAAATGCAGATACGTACAGTCAATCATGGCCAATTTACATGAGTTCCAATAAATAGTAGTAATGTATCAATGATCATGTCAATGATTTCAAGAGAAGCAATACAAGTGCACGTGATGATTGAGAGTAAATTTCGGCAGTATAATGGCTCATTTTCCTTAGTTCAATCCTTACTTAAATGGCTTGGTTTCTAGTTTAAAGTATCGCACTCACAAGAAGTAGATAAGAAAGTAAGTGCACTCTATCTTCTAGGAACTTGAATGGTACAACCAACTCGTCTCCATGAGGGAATCCACAGAGTAAGGAGATTTACGGAGGTCTTGTTGGAAAGGTCACTAGTCTACCAGAATAGAATGTCCAGTAGAAAGTTTTCAATCCTCCAAGAAAGGGTTGTCTATGTGTGCAATGTGTCGTGTAGAAGTGTCTCAAGATCCACAATCCACTGGTTTAAAACATAGTGGAAAGAAACTAACATGGACACATGATATGGAAACAACTCAGATTTCAATAACATGATTTCTACACTTTTAACATAATATACTTCCAGGTTAATATCAAGCTAGATCATGAAGATAGAATATAGAAATCACATGATAGATGAAATCAAGCAATTCATTAGGAATAATTATAATAGAATTTCATATTATTATAGTTTTTACATGGATTGATAACTTTTAAGCCACTTGACATACTGAACAATATTTTCTAGTAATCATAACATGCAAGACATACAATCTAGACTCACTGAAAAAGTCTTGGGTAGGCATTAAAAATTGTGATGGGTTCAGTCGTCGCGGATCTCAATGGGTTATATAGTGAAAAATATGGTTTTTTGGGATGTAAAATGGTTCTGACTAAAAATCGCGATGGGTTGAGTCGTCGTGGTTTACAATTGACCGAAAATCGAAATAGCACTTAAAATGAAGCATATGAGGGTAAGGGTCAACCTATAAGTCACACTGGGTCAGTTGGACATCATAAAAAATATGTCAAAATCACGACGGGTTCAGTCGTCGCCATTTTGAGGCACTGAATCACGACCTCTAGACTGGTCGCGATTCAAACATGCAGACAAATCACGGATTGGGTTGTATAATCTCATGTTTTGGCTCGAGACTCAAGTCTATAGGGGTTTTTAGACAAAATTCTCAACATGAAACATGTTGGAAACTTGAAGAGGAACCTATGGCTTTGGTTTCACCCAATTTGACCTCGAAATGCATGATTTACAAGGTTAACAAGAAAAGCCCTAAAACTATGCGACGATGGAAAAACACTTAATACTCTTAGCATAGACAATGAAAATTGGGCAAAATAGGGGCAAATGAAAATAGACTCGAAGATCAGATGGTATATTCTATGTTAAGGTTGAGCTCGAGATCACCTACCTTTGATCGCTTAGAACTTCTTGGTTCCTAAATGTCGAAGAAGAGGGTTGGGGAAGAAAC
This sequence comes from Colocasia esculenta, assembly GCA_014218235.1. Taxonomy (NCBI): domain Eukaryota; kingdom Viridiplantae; phylum Streptophyta; class Magnoliopsida; order Alismatales; family Araceae; genus Colocasia; species Colocasia esculenta. The sequence goes on from CM024753.1 coordinate 44,314,839, forward strand.
TCTTCACTAATCCAAGTTCTTGGATCGTCCTCCTCACTCCTGGGTGTTCCTCCCACGTCCAAAAATGAAGTATGGATGTTTATGGTTGGCCACAAAGGGCGTAAGATGGTTTTATAGAGTTAGGGTTGTTCAATTCTGAGTTTGAGGTTTCCTAATCTCACGGTGGGTGTCCTACCATAACTAGAACTTCTATATGAGCTATTTTCTTCTTAATCCAACTCTAATGGGAAGGGAATAGAGAGAAAATTTGTACTCTCATAATGGGCTTAGGGTTAAACACTAATTATGACCCAAATTGCTCATGTTTGGACATGAATGACCTATATTACCATTGGATGTGGGGCTATTACGAATTTTCCAACATTATTCTCTTATTTGAATTTATTAATGGGCTAAGAGATGTCAATTGGTCCAATTCCCATGATGGGCTCAATACACATTGCTTGGAGTCTACCCATACATTTATTTTAATTTATGATTTGCTTTTGTGCACATGATAATAGTTTTTTCGACTTATTTCTTAATTACGATAATAAGTCATAATAATTCTTAAACCTAACCCAAGCGATTTTTATTGGCTTAAATTTATTTATGGGTCATTAGAGAATATTTTTTAACTATGAATTTTACAAAATTTTTAGATGCATTTATACATATGCAATAATGGTGCGTATATTTTTAACTAGTTTTAAATTATTAAATTAACATTTTTTCAATTTATCTCTAATTTTCAATTACTGAAATTTTCGAGGTGCTACAAGTAGACCAGACATAATGTTCAGTATATATTTGTATGCTAGATTTAAGGATGATCCCAAAGAATCTCATTTAAATACAGTTAACAGAATTTTTAAATATCTTATAAATATAAGAAAATTGGATTTATAGTATCCTAGATGCTCTAAGTTTAATCTGCTTAGATATAGTGATGCTAACTATGTTGGATGCAAGATAGATAGAAAAATATCAGTGATACTTGTCAATTTCTTACATGATGCTTGATTTCTTGGTCCTTTAGAAAGTAAAACTCTGTGGCATTATCCACAACAAAAGCAAAATATATAGAAGCTAAAAATTGTTACATACAACTGCTATGGATCAAACACCAATTGGAAGATTATGGTCATATACTAAACAAGATTTCAATGTTGTTTGACAACACAAGTGCAATCAATCTGATCAAGAATCCTATCTAGCACTCAAGAACCAAGCACATTGAGGTTAGACATAATTTGATCTGAGATCATGTAAATAATGGGTGATATTTTACTTGAATTTATAGACACTAATCATCAATTTGCTGATATATTCACTAAGTCATTACCAAAAGATAGATTCGCCAATTAGAAGAGAAATTGACATGTATAATTTTGAATAAACTAAAATTATAATAAATGAACAAGTGTCAAAATGACTAAGTGTTGAAAGCTTATTGACAGTTAATCAGTACTTGGACTAAAAATGAACTTTAGTTGAACTTACAGTTGAAGTCGCAGTTGATCTCTAATAATGAAAGTCATAATTAGACAATTGCAGTCGAAGTTGAAGTCGAAGTATCTCTACATAAGTCGAAGTTATACCTTCAATCAAAGTTGTATAACGCAAGTTGAAGTTAGAGTCAAAGTTATACCAGTCAAAGTTATGACTGACGGCAGTCGAATCTTTATTGAAATAAAATTTTAAATTACCTTTCTCTCTCTACTTGTCATATCTCTCAATCGAAGTTTTCATCTCAATCATAGATCTAGTCAACTTCGACTCTCAACTGTTGATCTTTATTCTCTCCTACCAAGTAAATTCCCTACAAATGTGATTCATTCTCTTTTTCTCCATCTACCAACATTTACAAACCCTTTAAATTTTTATGACGTGCGTTCTTCCCACGCGCCTCATCTTCATGCTAAGCTTTCTTGGTTCTTTCTGGATCAAAAACCTCTAAAAGGTAAAATATTATTCTTTATTTATAGCTTTTCAATCATTTATCTACTTGTTCTATTTCTTGCAAAAATCATTCCCTCAATTTCTACTTATATGTCCACCTTTAGGGCTGTGGATGCTAGCTTTATTACTAAATAACAATTCAAGAGGTTGACAAAGACAAAGGCGTATGTGTGCCTCGAGAAGGGTGTTGATTTTTCTCAATTTAAGGGGAAGCTCTCTCTAGTTACAAATATCGCATAGCTGATGGGTTGGAAGAAGTTGTGTAAAGTATAGGAATCAGTATATGAGGACTTAGTAAAAACATTTTAGAGCGCAGGGTGAAGAGAGTGAAGAGTAAAATCCTATGCGATGAATAACCAAGAGGGGAGGGGTGAATTGGTTATCCTCTATAAAAAAAATTCTTTTACACATAATAGATTAGACTCAATTAAGACAATCTATAGAACGATGTGCACAATAGAATATGACAATTAAAACAGCAAAACCAACTATCCTAACGTGCATAGAATAGAGATAGAAAAGATGGAATCAAACCACAAGTGCACGCAGAATTTAGAGTGGTTTGCCAAACACACTCTCGTGTGCCCTACGTCCACTACATCACACCTCCGTGAGGATTTCTCTTCACTTGTTTCAAGGTACAAGCAGATAAACCCCCACACAGTTGTTTCCAGGACAACACCAACCCCACCCCATTTTCCAGGGAGGAGATAAACCGATGTGTATACGCCGCACGCACTACACACCAACAACACAGTATGTTCTTGGTTTAAGAAATAACAAATTAAAAACATGGACAAGAGAGACACCAATCTAAACAAAGTAAAGTATAGAATTCTCCTATCTCAGAAGTTCGGCCTGATGTAGTCGTCTTTGCCCGACGATGCCACAACAAAGATCTGACCGATGTAGAATGCTTCAGAACAGAGTCATGCGGGAGGGAACACCATGTCCTTGCCTTTCTGATGAAGAACACTTTCTTGGAATGTCTGGGAGGCTTCTAGACGATGAAGACTCATTCTTCAAGCTTCTACAGGTTCATAGCTTCTATTGGCTCTTTCTAGATAGCACAATTCTCTCCTGAACGCTAGGGCACGAATTACTCTCTTAGAGGTGGCTATCCTCTCTTCCTCATCATGATACCAAGCTATATTTAAAGTGGAAGACCCCTAGTATATCTCTGAGGACGTGCTTGTGCTAATCAAGGCAAGAGTCTCACTTTCAGAAAGAGTCTACACAGAGTAGGAAACTCGTCGCCGTAATCGGTCGATCAAACTTGCCAAATCGGTCATCCAATTATGGACTTAGCTTTGGAGTCGACTTGCTTCTTCTTCTACGTCGACATGTTGCACCAACTCGGTCGACCAATGTTGTGAAGTTGGTCGTCCGATTTTGTGATTGTCTCAACACCAAATTGCACTGGCTAGGTTGGTCGTCCAATTTTGCCAAATCGGTCATCTAATTTCCTTCAGCAATCGGAAGCTTGGTCTTTACCAATCAAAAGCTCGATCTTCACTAGGTAGTTCGATCGACCGAAATCTCCAAATCAGTCGTCCGATTTCCTACTTGGTCATCAATCAATTGGCCCTTAAACCTCAATCGATTGGCCTTTTAACATTAATCGATTGGCCTTTAACCTCAATCGATTAAACTTTTAACATCAATTGATTGGACTATAATCGGTTGATCGATTCCCACATTTCGATCGTCCGATTATCAGTTCTACACAATCCAGATTGTCTTTGTAAAGTCCACTTTTTGAGTGACTTTTGGGATATTTTTCTATACACTTAACACACGATTTAGACTCTCAATTTAAATATAAATGAATCAAATACTTAGGTCATTAAGATAAATACTAATTAATACTTTGTGATCTTTTCATTTGAGAATTAGTATTTTTATGATCATCAAAATCTACAGAGTACAACAATCTCCTCCTTTTTGATGGTGACAAAACACATGTAAATGTTTCACACAAAACACAACATTTGAATTTTTTTATTCCAATTTCTTATTCCTTTTTTTTTTGTTTTTGCTTTTGCATTTCACACAAGCATGCAAAGCATTCAATCATGCAAAATTTAAATTTTCTCCCCCTCTCAAAGTTACTTCTAACTCTCCCCTTTTTGAACACTATCTGTGACGACCCAACTAGCAAATTGGCGCAACAATCATACTAGTTGGTAGACTTCCCAGAAAGGTCACCCATTCCTGGACTACTCCCAACTGAGCACGCTTAACTTCAGAGTTCTTTTCCTACTCGAGCTCTGAACATGACTAGTCCTGGTTGTTGGTAGTCTATTGATTTAGTCCATTTAACATATTTTTATATGGGCTGTTACAATCTACCCCTCTTATATAAGCGACGTCCTCGTCGCTATTCACATATAGCACACAGTCAAATCCCAGGCAAGCAGAATTCAAGAGGTGGCCCTCACAAGCTCAAGAGGTGGCTCCCGCTATGTAGCACTTTGCGTCATTATGGCCTCAAGAGGTGGCTTCCATAGTATAGCACTTTGTCATGTGTGGCACTTAGTTCCTGCACTTCTGACTGGGTAAGGCTCTGATACCATTTGTGACGACCCAACCAGCAAACTGGCCCAACAATTGAACTAATTGGTAGACTTCCCAGGAAGGTCACTCATCCTGGGAATACTCCCAACTAAGCACGCTTAACTTCAAAGTTCTTTTCCAGCTCGAGCTCTGAAAATGACTAGTCCAAATTGCTAGTAGTCTACTGATTTAGTCTATTTAACATATTCTTATATGGGGTGTTACTCTATCTCTCCCCCAAACCAGAATACACAAAATCTACATATTCTCTCCCCCTTTTTGACAACATCAAAAAATGGGTGGTAATAGAGATAAGAAATGCAATTGGCTTAATGACAAAGTATGAATATTAAGAACTCACTAAAGGGAGATAAGGAAGTCATGCACTAAGAATTAGCCATGTTATAGTCCATGTATTTAATCAAGTTCTCAAAGCGCACTTAAAATTAAAATCATGAGAAGTGATGTGAGAGATATGATTAATAAGCATTATGCATGATGATAAGCAACATTTTCAATTAACACTAACAGATCTCTCAATCTTACCCATGAATGATAGACCCTCGATTTTTGGTAGCTATCCCTCTACCCCCTTTTTTTTGTTAAATTTTGAAACCAATGATGTCATATTTCTTTCACTTTTGAGGAAAGTATTGTCGTTTGACGTGAGACTTCTCACTTGTTCAGTGGAAAGAGCCGGTTACTAAGCTCAGTTCCTCTTTTCACTTTCAATCTGGGATATGTAGTTTTTTCCTCACGCGTTACTATAAATTAGGTGGATTTTAAGCATCACAAGAGTATTAAGAAAAAATTCTACTAATCATTAAGATGATATCCGTTAATCATAGTCATGTGCATTAGTGTGTTGGCTTCAATTTCAGATGTATTTTGAGAAACAAGTTAAATGCATAACTATTTGGCTTTCCCTTAATGTATGCACACACCAAATGCAAAATCTCCCCCTTAGTGGCTGAATTGATGTGCACTAAATCTCAAGCCAATGCAATAAAATATCAAGGGAGTATTAGGCCATAGAAAGAATCAAAGAAATGTCTTTACATATGCTTTACATGCAAGCATGCAAGGGATAGACATGCAAAGGACACTAGATTCTAAGGCTCTTTTGTGTTTTTAATTTTTCATTTTTTTTCTATTTTTCTGATAGAGAAAACAAAATCATTGCCTATATACAAAGTCTAAAATAGTAAACAGTTAAGCAAACAAGAGTATTCATGTGTTACCTTGAAAACTCAAAATAGAAATACATGATACTCACAAAGCAATTTATGTGCCCTGAAGTTCACATTGACGTTCTTTCATCTTTAGGTTTCCAAGGCACCTATAACCATAGATCTTAGGTGGATTTTTTGGTACCCAAATAGTTTTGGGTCCAGCAGTGTTAGTCTTAGAAGGGAGTAGATCCTTCCTAATCCACACCAAGTTCATTTTTTGTATGTTTTTCTTTAAAGAACAATTGTAGTTCATATGACTATGTCCACTACAGAAATAACATGTGACATTAGAATCACGTTGTGTAGGGCGTGACATGTGAACAACATGGGATGCAACATGATTACTTCTTTTCACATTGGTTGATTTATTAACTTCCTCAGTTTTCTTAGCATGAGCTAGTTTTTTAGCATAAGCAGTTTTCTTAGCATGTGATTGTGAAGTGCTAGGAGCATTAAAGGCATGAACAAATGAAATTTTGGTCTTAGACTCAAAAGAGTTAGACTTAGCTTTCTTTGGTACATACCTCAGACCATGTCTATGGGTATTTACTTTGACATTAAGAACCTCATTCAGCTTCTCTTTTCCCTTCATGAGTCTGGAAACAATGGATTTCAAATTATCAATTGTTTCTTGCAATTTCTTAACTGGATTTTCAGAAACTTTAGCATTTTCTATACGTACATTCACTTGGTTTTTAGTTCTTCATTTTTCAAATTTCAGAGAACTATTTTCCTTTTCATGCATACTTAACTTTTCAGAAAAACCATTATCATGAAGCATGCATTCCATTTCTTCTTCATACAATGCAATCTTACTTTGCTTAGTCTCACTTTCATCAGGAAGGTTTTCACATTTCAATTTGAGTTCATGACATGACATACAGGAAATTTCATTATGAAGAAAACCTTCAATTTTTATTTTCACTCTTTTATTTTCCTTTTTTACTTTCTTGTATTTTCCATACAAGGCAGAATACCTTGATTCTATCTTCTCAATAGTAAAAGATTTGTGTTCAGAATTTACCTCGGGAGATTCATCTCCAATAGCTATGAGTCCACAGTCAACGTCCTTTTCCTGGACATCTTCTGTTGCAGAGCTTGACTCATCGAAATCACTCCACATGGCGACCATGGCCTTGGACGTCTTTACCTTGTCTTTGCCCTGCTTTCTCAGAAATATTGGGCATTCGGATCTCATGTGCCCAATGTCTTGGCACTCATAGCAGACCAATTCAGTTTTTCTGTTGGAGTCCTCTTCCTTGTTTCTACCCTTGAAGTCCTTGGAAGAAGTTGCATACTGTGGCCTTTTCTTTCTCAAAATTTTTTTGAAGCTTTGTGCACTCTTGGCCACTTCTTCCTCATCTTCACTTGAGGAGTTCTCATCTACACAGATTGCCTTGGACTTTTTAGCCTTCAGCACCACATCCTTTTGCTTGATAATTGGCAGCTCGACTTCCTCCCTTTTCAAGTTTATCTCATAAGTCATGAGACTCCCAATTAACTCCTCCACAGTGAGGCTTGATAGGTTATTGGAGTCCTCTATGACTGTGGCCTTGGTGTGCCACACTGGTGTGAGGGATCTCAAAATTTTACGGACGATCTCTGTAACGACCCCGGCGCCTAGACCCTCGGCTCCCACCAATAATTCGAACATCGAGACCGCCGCCCATAGATCCGGAGATCTAGAAGGGCTAACGGATCGGTCTAACAAGATATGTAATAGAGATAAATAACAACAAACGTACTAAAGTGCACCACAAGTGAACAAAAGTGTCCAACACTAGATAACAGTCTAGTACAGTCCTAAAGTAAATAAAGTACAAGTGCTGAAATAAACGGGAAAGAACACGTCCCTTAGGGGCATACCCTGAGGGTGAAGTACAACTGCTGGGGAAACACTGCCACTAGAGACGCCGATTACTATGGGCTCGTCTCCTCAGTCCGCCACGGAGGGAGCTGCTGTGAAGTCTCACCTACAAAACAGGGAGTGAGCTTCATGAAGAAACCCAGTAGGGACTACCAATCTCCCACTGGTTCTAACAGCAGAATAGAACTAAGTGCAATAAATAAATAAAGCAGTAAAGTCTATACTACCAAACAGAGTCAAGTGCGGAAGTGTGAAAGAAACTACACGGTCATCGGTCTAGGCTACACAGCGGGACGGGAAAACCCGTGTAAACCAAGGCACCACAAGAACCCAGCTGAAAACACAGACAGTAGACACTGCCTAGACAAGCACACTAGCTACAGAACGCTACACTAGTCATCCGGTCAGGTGTGCCACGCGCCTTACCCTCGACCAACGGTCCATGTCTAGCACCTCCCGTCGGAGTGAGACGCGGAACTAAGAACAAACACAACTGCCGTAGTCTGGCCGGACTACGGTCCCATGCCTGACCCCTCTAAATAGTTCTGGAACCACGTAGAGTGAGGCAGTGAGAAAGGACTAGCTGGTCCGCACCGTAAGAGCACCACACTACCTCGGAGAACCATACCAGATAAGAGAGCTCTACAAACGACTCCACGCCTCTGTCCCCACCGTTTTCCCCTTCTGCTCTAAGTCCGTGACTTGAGCACGCCCACCGCCTGGAGAACTCCCTCTAACAGACGCGCGGGGCTGCAGGTCCCAGGTAACAGTAACAACCTATCTCGTGGACAAGCCCTCAAGTGCCGAGCACTGGGCGAAGAGACTAGGGTAGCACTGCACTAGGAACAGCACAGGTGCCAAGAAACCAGAGTCGCAGCGAAAATGGAAAAACAACAGGTCGACAGTCAACTCTCGATCAGAGAGGCGACGTAACGACCCGTCACGACCAGAACGCGACGTTTCTGCCTGTCATGACAAGGAAAACGGAAGGCGACCGTAAGCGCATCGCGACAAGACCGCGCAGGCTAAGAGGGCCGCAACAAGCCTGACTATTCAGAATGCGACACGTACAACGTCGCGATCTCATCACGACGGAGATGGTGGTCGCGATCTGCCAAGACCCTGAACACCTGAACGCCGGCCACGTACCCGTCGCGTTAGCAAGACGCGGTCGGGTCCGGGGCGCGTTCAAGAGAACGTGATGCACTGATACGTCGCGACCTGGTCATGATTGGGAAACCTGTCGCGACCACAGCCGAGTGCCCAAACAAGGCATCAGTCACCACCCCAAAGCACCCAAAATGGAAACAACAAGGGGAGGGGATCATGGAGATGATGGAAAACGGTCAATACCATCCAAAACACCCCAAACAACCCACATGCATGCAAGGAAAGGCCAACTACTCTCACATAACCTCACATACACCACATGAAGCACTCTTCATGAACACCCCATTCCAAGCATGAAAACATGCAAACCTCATATATGGATCATAAGTAACCAAGAAACACCTAGCATGATTCTAGGCTTAGAAGGGAGGGGTTTGGCCCTAGCATGAAGAACTAAGTGGAGGGTTTGGGGTCCCTACCTCAATTTGAAGAACCACCCTAGCTGGGCCTTCTCGTAGGCTAGCACCCCTCCACCTTCGAGCTCCAACGCTCCAAGTGCCGCCCACGAACCGAGCTCGACCTCCTCCTTCGTGCACCAAGAGAAGAAGAAGGGGAAGATGAGGAAGAAGCACAAACACACACACAACCATGCAATAGATCCATGTACTTACCTACACAATGCAACCACACCCCACAAGGCCTTCCCAAACCCCACGGAGCCACCAGCCTTCGAAAATCGTCGGAGTGAAGAGCCACCAAAAGAAAGGCCAAAGGGGTTTCTGCTCTCGGCCGGAGCAACTTAAACACAAAGAGTAAGAATGCGACGGACCTGGGCGTCGCATTACGAACGCTAACACGACATCCACCTGCGTCGCGATCTGGAACAGTCAGCCAGTCAACCACCCAATCGACGTGCATGCAAAACTGGCAGCAAGATCGCGACAACCAACCATGTCGTGTTCATGCATGCACTTCGACACGTGGTGCAACTGTTCCGACAGCAAGACGACAAGGAGACAGTCTGCTGTCAGGATCCTGTCGCGACAGGGGCGGCCAGCGTGTCCTTAACCAGAACGCAACGGTCACCTATGTTGCGTTCAGAACGCGACGGGTCGCTATGTCGCGACCACAGTCGGGAGGGCTAACCCCTTAAAGGTAATGGGATGTTACAATCTAACCAACAAAAAAACAATTTCGTCCTCGAAATTAAGGGTGAAACTAGGGGAAGAAAGCGTAAACAAAGTACCTGTCACTCGAACAAGTAGGGAAACTGCTCTCGCATCTCGTCCTCACACTCCCAAGTGGCCTCGCCACCGGCACGGTGCTCCCAAACCACCTTGACGAGCAGGATATGCTTCCTGCGAAGCTGCTGCCCCCTATGGTCCACCACGCTGACTGGGTACTCCAGCACAGACAGGTCGGGGGCGACCTCTAACTGCGAGTAGTCGAGTACATGCGACGGATCTGGCATGTATTTCCTCAGCTGCGACACGTGGAAGACTTCATGGACACCTGCCAACTCAGACAGAAGACCTAACCGGTAAGCGACCTCGCCAACCCGCTCCAAGATGGGAAAGGGGCCAACAAACCTCGGGCTAGGCTTGCCCCTCTTCCCAAACTTGAGAACGCCCTTGGTGGGCGAGATCCGAAGAAACACCATGTCGCCGACCTCAAACTCAAGTGGCCTACTGCAAACGTCGGCGTAGCTCTTCTGCCTGCTCTGCACTGTCTGCAACCTTTGCCTGATCAGCCTCACAGTGTCTGCACACTGCTGCACCAACTCTAGACCCAGCAACTGCCTCTCGCCAACCTCGTGCCAGTGCAATGGTGTCCTGCATGGTCGACCATACAGAGCCTCATAGGGCGCCATCCCGATGCTGGAGTGAAAGCTATTATTATACGAAAACTCCACCATGGGAAGGTGTGACTCCCACGTGTCGCCCCAGTCTAGGCAACACACTCTTAACAAGTCTTCGAGGGTCTGAATGGTCCTCTCCGACTGCCCGTCTGTCTGTGGGTGGTAGGCTGAACTCAACCTCAACTCAGTGCCAAGTGCCCGCTGAAAGTTGCACCATAAATGAGAAGTGAACCTCAGATCTCTATATGAGACAATAGAGACCGGGGTTCCGTGCAAGGGTAACACTCTGTCTATAAACAACTGAGCTAGTCTATCCACTGACCATGCTGCTCTGACCGGTAGGAAGCGAGCGGTCTTCGTCAGCCTGTCGACGATGACCCAAACACTGTCCTACCCCTGAGAAGTGCGAGGTAAGCCAGAAACAAAGTCCATGGTGACGTGCTCCCACCTCCACACAGGAATGGAAAGTGACTGCAGCTCACCACCAAGATGTTGGTGCTCTGCCTTCACCTGCTGACAGGTAAGGCTGTAAGACCCGGCCCCCTTGGGCCCTGTGGCCCCGTCCTCAGGGTCGCGACAAGGAGGCCGTCGCGACATAGTTTAGGTCGCGACGACCAGGGCTGTCGCATTCTTGTCGCGACGGTATGGCCGTCGCGTCGTGGTCGCGACGTCCGATGGCGTCGCGATGGCCCTTCTGACAGACGTGACCGGTGTCCTTTCTGTCAGAATGGCTCTGTCGGGTGTCAGGCGCACGCGCGTGAACGTGACGTGGTCACCCATCGCGATTGCTTTTCCGGTCTTCGAGGTTTGACCCGCTTGTTTGGGGTCGCGATAGAGGCGACTGTCGCGATAAGGTCACGACGCCTAGAGACGTCGCGACAAGAGTGTTAACGCGACATGTCGTTCCGTCGCGTTCTGGAGGCCGCCGGGTTAAAACCCAAGGCCGCGCCCCTTTCCCCCTCTCGCCCTCTCAGCTCTCTTTCTCCCCTCTCCTTTCCCTATCGTGTTTTCCTTACGGACTCGTGGCGGTTTTTAGTGCTTGAGGCATTCGTGCTGAGGTGGTGTTGTCCCGCTCGTGCAGGGGACGTGGCCGTGTCGTTTGGAGCGAGGAGGAGGTGTCCATTTCTACGAGAAGGCCCCAACGGGTTCGTTCTTCGCGTGGAGGTAGGGACTCTTGATCCTCTCGCCCTAAGCCTGCTCCCTCCCCCTCTAGGTCGTGGTTTCTTAGTGGTTTGGGGCTTGGGAGTGTGGGAACTCCATGCTCAAGGTTAAGTGAGGTTTCCCTTCGAGTGTAGATCCATATTTGTGGGTTTTATGGGTGGTTTGGATGCTTTACTAGCTTTCTAGCATGTTGAGCATGATCCCCTCCCCCTCGTGTGGTTGTTTCCCCATTTTTGGGGTGGTTCCCGGAGGGGTTGCTCCGGAACCCCCTCTGTCTGAGATCGCGACAGCCCGATACGTCGCAATGAGGTCGCGACTATCCGATACGTCTCAACCCCAACCGTGAGACAGGTTCCCGGTCTTCGCCATTTCCGTTTCTTTTACTGTACCCGTTGCACCTGTGCTAGTTCCCTAGTGCGGTCTACACTAGTCTTTCGCCCGGTGCTCGACACTTGAGGGCTTGTCCCGTGTGAGAGGTTGTTACCGTTGCCTGGGACCCCCATCCTCGGGCGCCTTCGAGGGAGGTATCAGGGCGACGAGTGTGCTCGAGTTGGCAGCCCAGCAGGCGGACTCTAGAACTCAGGGAAAATGGTGGTTTGGACGGCGGCGTTGAGTCGTTTGTAGAGCTCTCTTGGTTAGGCCTGGGACACCGAGGACGGCCGGAGTTCTACCCGGTGCAGGCTAGCCAGTCCTTTTTCTCACTGCCTCGCTCTTTGCGGTCCTGGAACCGCTTAGAGAGGCTAGGCGTGAGACCGTAGTCCGGCCAGACTACGGCGGTTACTGTTGTGTTACTTTGCGTCCTACCTCGCTCTGACGAGGCGTGAGGGACAGGACTCGGGTCGAGGATAAGACATCGGTGGATGCACCTGACCCTGACTAGTGGTAGTGTTTCCCGTAGCTAGTGTTCCTTGTCCAGACGGAGTCCCCTCTGTCTGTGTTTGCTAGCCATGTAGTGGTCACGACGAGCAGTCGTATGGAGCTTCCGACCGTGTGTACTTTCCGTGTCGTGCTAGTGTAGTTTCGCTTCCGCACTTCCATTGTATGTAGAAGATATAAACGGCTATCAATTATTTTATATTTATATTCTTCTGCTTGTTTAGAGTCAGTAGGAGATTGGTAGTCCCTACTGAGCTTCTGTTGTGAAGCTCATCCCTCCCTTTCCCAGGTGAGACTTCTCAGCAGCGGCAGGGCGCGCGCCGGGCGGAGGAGACAGGGCGGTAGGCGAAGTCCCCCGTAGCTAGCAGTGGTTCCCCTTTTTCAGTGTACGTCACCCTCGGGGTATGCCCTAAGGGACTTGTTCTTCCCTTTCCTTTTACTTTTACTAGCGTGCGTGTGTTGGGACTGTACTTAGAGTGGTACGTGGTCGTCTCACTCTCTTTTTCGTTTCCTCACGTACACTTCTAGATTTAGCAGTTGATGTTTACTTCCATTACATATCTTGTTAGACGTAGATTATAGCCCTTCCGGGTCCCTGGATCCGTGGGTGGCGACCACAAAAATCGGGTCCTCGGCGTGAGCTGAGGGTCGGGTTCTTGGGTCGTTACAGTTGGTATCAAGCAACAGTCTGACAGGACTTGTAATGGATTTAAACTACAACATGAAGTCCTAACGATAGTACAAGTACACTGCTAGCCGCCCGAGTGGTTTTGTTCACTTTTGTTGGTTGTGTTGCCGTGCAGGACATGGCTCCACGGCGGCGTAGGCAGGCCAGAGACCTGATTGAGTAGCAGGATGAGTCTGAGATGCCCGCGTAGGGGCAGGTCCACGAGGAGGTGTCCGCAGTAGAGTCAGTAGCGCAGGCTCAGGGTGCACAGGCGGTAGCGGCAGCAGCAGCAGCTGGAGTACCAGCCTCAGCCGCAGCAGTACGCAGACTGGTTCCCCTTGGCCGAGCAGTTCTTCAGGGCCATGTACCAGGGAGCGTACCAGCCAGGACAGGCAGCAGCAGCTGTTCAGCCTCCGGTACCTCATCCAGTGGTGCCGGAGCAGCAGGTAGAGCTAGAGGTGGAGCATCCAGAGCATCAGCAGGCGTCGGGTACTGGGAGTACCCGAGCCGGTCGGAGGAGGACATTGGTTACGGAGGATAGGACCGCTCTCCTAGAGAGATTCTTGCATCTCCGGCCACCGATGTTCCACGGTGAGTATGATCCAGACAAGGCAGAGAGCTGGACCCATGAGTTAGAGCGCATCTTCGAGACCATAGAGTGCGATGAGGAGGACCAGGTTCGACTGGCGGTGTACCAGCTTAAGGGAGCAGACCATGAGTGGTGGAGAGTTTAGAGGCAGACTCACTTTCAGGGGCAGAGATTGGATCACATCACTTGGCAGGGGTTTTCGGAGGTCTTTCACGGCGAGTACTTCCCTGACTACGCTCGACGTCAGAGACGGGACCAGTTCCACGCATTGGTTCAGGGGGACCTCACAGTTTCTCAGTACCACCAGAGGTTTGTCCGGTTGTTGAGGCATGTGCCTCATGTCACAGGCAGCGATCAAGCGTGTGCAGAGAGGTTCATAGCAGGACTGAGACCAGACCTGAGGTGGGGTGTGACGGCACACATGTGTACCACCTTGGGAGAGGCCGTGGCGAAGGCCACCGCCTTGGACAGAGAGACCTGGCAGCCTCAGCAGCAGCAGCAGCAGCAGGGAGGAGCCTCTTCCAGGACCTCACCGTACCAACGTCCAGCAGGTAGTCGCGGCAGCGCGACTTCTTCTTCTTCAGGCTCAGGCGGTTCAGGTAGTTTCAGATTGCGCTCAAAGTACAAGTAGATGAGCACACGTGGTGGTGGCAGAGGGAAGCAGCAGAAGTGCCAGTCCAGGTTTGCAGAGCAGTCAGTTGTCCAGGGAGCTGAGCAAGGTAGTCAGGAGGCAGTTTGCTACACTTGTGGCTTACCGGGCCACTTCAGGAGGGATTGCCCCATGGGGCAAGCTCCGCAGCAGCAGCCGCCAGTACAGTACCAGTAGTACCCTCCAGTTTCCGCAGCAGCAGGCACCAGCCTCAGCCGCCGTAGCAGCAGCAGCAGTGGCGTGGTCGTGGTCGTGTGATGGCACTCACCAGCAGCATCAAACCTTGTTATAGGTACTCTACCTATCTTTGGCAGAGCTTCTCGTGTTTTGGTCGACCCCGGTGCTTCTTTGTGTTTTGCTTCCGAGGAATTCTATGAGTCCCTAGCTTGTCACACGCCTGAGAGGTAGTGTGACATGATGGTCGATCTTCCGTCTGGTGACTACATGCGTTCTTTTGGTTACCTGGAGGGTGTGGCAGTCGAGGTTGAGGGGCACCAGTTGCCGGCCAGGTTGTACGCACTGCAGCTTTGCGACATTGACGTCATCCTGGGCATGGACTGGTTGGAGGCTCACTCAGCCATGGTTGATTGCCAGTGGAAGACCGTTCGGTTTAGGATACCTGGAGAGCCTGTCCTTCGCTTCCGAGGTATCCGGTCTACCCATCGGCCATTTATTTCCTTGTGTAGAGCTCGTCGTTTGATCCGCGATGGCTGTGTGGCGTACCTTGCTTCGGTTTGTTCTTTGGAGCCTAGCGGATCTTCAATTTTTGACGTGCCGGTTGTTTCTGAGTTTTTCGACGTCTTCCCGGAGGATCTACCTGGTTTTCCGCCTGAGCGGGAGGTAGAGTTCTCCATTGAGCTTTTGCTCGGAACGATGCCTTTGTCCAAGGTACCCTACCGGATGGCCCCGTCGGAGCTGCGTGAGTTGAAGCGCCAGTTACAAGAGCTTCTTCAATTGGGCTTCATTCGCCCGAGTCGTTCGCCGTGGGGCGCGCTTGTTTTGTTTGTGAGAAAGAAGGATGGCAGTCTTCATTTGTGCATCGATTATCGGCAGTTGAACCAGGTTACTGTGAAGAATAGGTACCCGTTGCCGAGGATCGATGATTTGTTTGATCAGTTGCAGTCGGCCCGAGTTTTCTCGAGAATTGACTTGAGATCTGGTTACTATCAGATGCGGATCAGAGAGTCAGATGTTGATTTAACAGCTTTCCGTTCCAGGTACGGTCACTTTGAGTTCGTCGTGATGCCGTTTGGGCTGACGAACGCACCCGCAGCATTCATGGATCTGATGCATAGGGTGTTCAGTGAGTACCTAGATCGTTTTGTGGTTGTTTATTGATGATATTTTGGTCTACTCGGCTTCTGAGGAGGAGCACCTGAGGATCGTGCTGGAGACCCTGCAGAGTCACCGCCTTTATGCCAAGTTCGACAAGTGCGAATTTTGGCTGAGGGAGGTGCACTTTCTCGGGCACGTGATCTCGGGTTCTGGTGTGGCAGTGGACCCTGCCAAGGTGGAGGCCATGTTGTCGTGGGAGCAGCCCACATCGGTGTCAGAGGTTCGCAGTTTTCTGGGTTTGGCCGGTTATTACCGGAGGTTCATTCAGGATTTTGCCAAGTTAGCAGCGCCGTTGACCAAGTTGACTAGGCAGGATGTCAGGTTTGTTTGGTCAGAGGACTATGAGTAGAGTTTTCAAGAGCTGAAGACGAGGTTGACTTCAGCGCCAGTGTTGATCGTGCTGTCGGGCAGCGGTGGTTTCGTGGTCTACGCCGATGCGTCGAGGTCAGGTTTGGGTGTCGTGCTGATGCAGCATGGTGGGGTCGTTGCCTATGCTTCTCGGTAGCTCAAGAAGCATGAGGAGAACTACCCCACCCACGACTTGGATCTGGCAGCAGTGGTGTTCGCTCTCAAGTTGTGGAGGCACTACCTGTATGGTGAGGCTTTTCAGATCCTCAACAACCACCAGAGTCTGCAGTATATCTTCACCCAGAGGGATCTGAACTTGAGGCAGCGCCGATGGATGGAGTATTTGAAGGACTACGACCTAACCCTTTCCTACCACCCAGGAAGGGCTAACGTCGTAGCCGATGCTTTGAGCAGGCGCGTGCGCTTGAGTTCGCTGATGATCAGAGAGTGGAGGCTGTTCGAGGAGATGTCCCAAGGAGTGTTCATTCCGTCGAGGACCAGAGACCGTGCAATGGCGAGCAATTTGTCAGTTCGGACGTCAGTGTTCAGGCAGGTGTTGCAGGCACAACAGGCAGACCCTTAGTTGGCAGACGTTTTGCAGATGCCAGATGTTGAGCTCGACGAGGACATGAGGTCAGATTCAGAGGCCGCTTGTACGTTCCTGAGGAGGCGCGCCAGGCAGTTTTGTCAGAGGCTCACAGATCGAGATATGCTGTTCATCCTGGCTCCACCAAGATATACCATTCCTTGAGGAGGTTCTTCTGGTGGCCAGGGATGAAGAGGGGAGTGGCAGAGTTTATTGCTCGGTGCCTTACCTGTCAGCAGGTGAAGTCCGAGCATCAGTGTCCTGGTGGTGAGCTACAGCCGTTACCCATTCCCAAGTGGAAGTGGGACGACATCACCATGGACTTTGTGGTTGGTTTGCCCCACACCCCGCAGAGGCACGATGGTATCTGGGTGATTATGGATCGTTTGACCAAGGCAGCGCATTTTCTTCCGATCAGAATGTTGTGGTCAGTGGACAGGTTAGCCAGGCTGTACGTGGACAGAGTTGTTTCGTTGCACGGGATCCCCGTTTCGGTTGTCTCCGACAGAGATCCGAGGTTCACGTCAGGTTTTTGGCGCAGTCTTCAGAGAGCATTGGGCTCAGAGTTGAGGCTCAGCACAACGTACCACCCTCAGACAGATGGACAGTCAGAGCAGACCATTCAGACACTGGAGAACATGCTGAGAGCGTGCTGTTTAGACTGGAGCGGCACTTGGGAGTCGCACCTTCCGATGGTGGAGTTCGCGTATAACAACAGTTATCACTCGAGCATTGGAATGGCACCATACGAGGCTTTGTATGGTCGCCCGTGTAGGACTCCACTTCACTGGTTCGAGGTTGGTGAGAGGCAGATTTTGGGGCCAAAGTTAGTGCAACAGTGTGCACACACGGTCAGTCTGATCAAGCAGAGACTTCGGGCAGCACAGAGCAGACAGAAGAGCTACGCAGACGTCCGCAGAAGACCGTTATAGTTCAGTGTTGGTGACCTTGTTTTCTTGCGGGTCTCGCCGACCAAGGGCGTCATGAGATTTGGCAGAAAGGGGAAGCTCAGTCCGAGGTACGTCGGGCCTTTCCCTATCTCCAAGAAGGTCGGCGAGGTGGCTTACAGGTTGAGTCTTCCAGCAGAGCTAGCAGGTGTGCACAGTGTGTTTCACGTTTCGCAGCTCAGGAGGTACATTGCAGATCCTTCGCAGGTGTTGGACCACTCGCAGCTTGAGGTGGCACCAGACTTGTCAGTACCGGAGTACCCAGTCAGCGTTGTCGACCGTAGAGTTCAACAGTTGCACCGGAAGCAGATTCCGCTGGTGAAGGTCGTCTGGGAGAACCGCGTCGGGCGAGGCCACCTGGGAGCGCGAGGATGAGATGCGCGAGCAGTTCCCCTATTTGTTTGATTGATTGGTATGCTATTTTCCTTTTTCTGCTTTCGGGTTGAGACCGAGTTGTTTTCATTTCGAGGACGAAATGTCTTAAGGTGGGCGGGATGTAAGACTCGGCCCCCTTGGGCCCTGTGGCCCCATCCTCAGGGTCGCGACATGCTTCCTGGTCGTGACATGGTTGCAACAGGGAGGCCGTCACGACAAGGTTTGGGTCACAACGACTAGGGCTGTCGCGTTCTTGTCGCGACGGTATGGCCGTCGCATTGTGGTCGCGACGGCCCTTCTGACAGACGTGACCGGTGTCCTTTCTATCAAAACGGCTCTGTCGGGTGTCAGGCACACACGCGTGAACGCGACGTGGTCACCCGTCGCGATTGCTTTTCCGGTCTTCGAGGTTTGGCCCGCTTGTTTGGGGTCGCAACAGAGGCGACTGTCGCGATAAAGTCGCGACGTCTAGGGACGTCGCGACAACAGTGTTAACGCGACATGTCGTTCCATCACGTTCTGGAGGCCGCCGGGTTAAAACCCAAGGCCGCGCCCCCTTTCCCCCTCTCGCCCTCTCAGCTCTCTTTCTCCCCTCTCCTTTCCCTCTCGTGTTTTCCTTGCGGACTCGTGGTGGTTCTTGGTGCTTGAGGCGTTCGTTCTGAGGTGGTGTCGTCCCGCTCGTGCAGGGGACGTGGCCGTGTCGTTTGGAGCGAGGAGGAGGTGTCCATTCCTACGAGAAGGCCCCAACGGGTTCGTTCTTCGCGTGGAGGTAGGGACTCTTGATCTTCTCACCCTAAGCATGCTCCCTCCCCCTCTAGGTCATGGGTTCTTCGTGGTTTGGGGCTTGGGAGTGTGGGAACTCCATGCTCAAGGTTGAGTGAGGTTTCCCTTCGAGTGTAGATCCATGTTTGTGGGGTTATTATGGGTGGTTTGGATGCTTTACTAGCTTTCTAGCATGTTGAGCATGATCCCCTCCCCCTCGTGTGGTTGTTTCCCCGTTTTTTGGGTGGTTCCCGGAGGGTTGCTCCGGAACCCCCCTCTGTCTGAGATCGCGACAATCGTAGAGGTCACGATCTGGTCGCGACGGCCTGGCCGGTCGCGACGAGATCGGGACGCTCTTGGGTGTCGCAACCTAGTCGCGACAGCCCGATACGTCGCGACGAGGTCGCGACGGTCCGATACGTCGCAACCCCAACCGTGAGACAGGTTCCCAGTCTTCGCCATTTCCGTTTCTTTTACTGTACCCGTGGCACCTGTGCTAGTTCCCTAGTGCGGTCTACACTAGTCTTTCGCCCGGTGCTCGGCACTTGAGGGCTTGTCCCGTGTGAGAGGTTGTTACCGTTGCCTGGGACCCCCATCCTCGGGTGCCTTCGAGGGAGGTATCGGGGCGACGAGTGTGCTCAAGTTGGCAGCCCAACAGGCGGACTCTGGAGCTCAGGGGAAAACGGTGGTTTGGACGGTGGCTTTGAGTCGTTTGCAGAGCTCTCTTAGTTAGGCCTGGGACACCGAGGACGGCCGAAGTTCTACCCGGTGCAGGATAGCCAGTCCTTTTTCTCACTGTCTCGCTTTTTGCGGCCCCGGAACCGCTTAGAGAGGCCAGGCGTGAGACCATAGTCTGGCCAGACTACGGCGGTTACTGTTGTGTTACTTTGCGTCCTACCTCGCTCTGACGAGACGTGAGGGACAGGACTCAGGTCGATGATAAGACATCAGTGGACGCACCTGACCCTGACTAGTGGTAGTGTTTCCCGTAGCTAGTGTTCCTTGTCCAGACAGAGTCCCCTCTATCTGTATTTGCTATCCGTGTGGTGGTCACGAAGAGCAGTCGTACGGAGCTTCTGACCGTGTGTACTTTCTGTGCCGTGCTAGTGTAGGTTCGCTTCCGCACTTCCATTGTAGGTAGAAGATATAAACTATTGTCATTTATTTTATATTTATATTCTTCTGCCTGTTTAGAGCCAGTAGGAGATTGGTAGTCCCTACTGAGCTTCTGTTGTGAAGCTCATCCCTCCCTTTCCCGGTGAGACTTCTCAGCAGTGGCAGGGCGCGCGCTGGGCGAAGGAGACAGGGCGGTAGGCGAAGTCCCCCGTAGCTAGCAGTGGTTCCCCTTTTTTAGTGTACGTCACCCTCGGGGTATGCCCCTAAGGGACTTGTTCTTCCCTTGCCTTTTACTTGTACTAGCGTGCGTGTGTTGGGACTGTACTTAGAGTGGTACGTGGTGGTCTCACTCTCTTTTCCGTTTCCGCACGTACACTTATAGATTTAGCAGTTGACGTTTACTTCCGTTACATATCATGTTAGACGTAGATTATAGCCCTTCCGGGTCCCCGAATCCGTTGGTGGCGACCGCGAAAATTGGGTCCTCGGTGTGAGTCGAGGGTCGGGTTCTCGGGTCGTTACGAAGGCAGCGTGAAACAAACTCAATGATATCTCTCTTCATCCCAGGCCACCAAAAGAGTACCCTCAAGTCATGGTACATATTGGTGGAGTCAGGATGAATAGAGTATCGCGACCAGTGCATCTCAGCAAGTACCTCCTCCCTGACGTCCTCTGGAACGTAGAGTCTGTCTCTGAACCGAGCCTCGCTGTCCTCGACTAGCACCACCTCAGGCAACAGCAACATGTCTGCTAAGTCTGCATCTGCACTCTGCGCCTCAAGCACCTGCTGGTATATCAACGGACGAACTGTCATGCTGGCTAACACTGCTCTCTCCCGGAAGCTAGACGACGTGAACACACCCTGAGTGGCGTCCTCCAGAAGTCTCCAGTGTCTAACCAACAAAGAACTCAAGTGGGCTCTCCTACTCAAAGCGTCTGCTATGACATTAGCCTTTTCCGGGTGATAAGAAAGGGTAAAATCGTAGTCCTTCAAGTACTCGAGCCACCTGTGCTGCCTGAGGTTGAGATCTCTCTGCGTGAAGACGTACTATAAGCTACGGTGATCTGTGAAAACCTCGAACACCTCACCGTACAAGTAGTATCACCACAACCTCAAGGCGAACACGACCGCTGCAAGCTCCAGGTCGTGTGTCAGGTAGTGCTACTCATGCTTCTTCAGATGACGAGAAGCACAAGCAACTACTCGACTGTGTTGCATCAACACAGCACCCAAACCAGTACCTGACGTGTCTGTGTAGACAACAAATCCGCCGCTGTCGGAAGGTACCACAAGGATCGGAGCTGAAGTCAGCCGGCTCTTCAGCTCCTAAAAACTACGCTCGCACTCTGCTGTCCACACAAACCGAGTCTCCCGCCTGGTCAACCGGGTCAAAGGCTCTGCAACTCTGACGAAGTCCTACACAAACCTCCTGTAGTAGCCTGCCAGCCCCAGAAAACTGCAAACCTATGCAACTGTAGTGGGCTGGCCCCAAGAAACCACGGCCACAACCTTGGCGGGATCAACCGCCACACCTGCACCAGAAACAACGTGACCCAGAAAGTGCACCTCCTTTAGCCAAAATTCACACTTGCTAAATTTGGCGTAAAGTTGGTGACTCCTCAAAGCCTGCAACACCAGCCTCAAGTGGACCTCGTGCTCCTCTGTCGTCGATGAGTACACCAGGATGTCGTCAACGAACACCACCATGAACCGGTCCAAGTACTCTCGAAAAACACTGTGCATCAGCTCCATGAATGTTGCAGGTGCATTCGTTAGCCCAAAAGGCATCACGACAAACTCGAAGTGGCCATAGCGGGTGCGAAAAGCTGATCTGGCGATGTCTGACTCGCGGATCGACAACTGGTAGTAACCCGACCTCAAGTCGATCTTCGATAACACTGAAGCTGACTGCAACTGGTCGAACAAGTCATCGATCTTGGGCAAAGGATACTTGTTCTTCACGGTCACCTGATTCAGCTGCCGATAATCAATGCACATTCTGAGGCTGCCATCCTTCTTCCTCACAAACAAAACAGGCGCTCCCCACGGCGAACGGCTAGGACGAATGAAGCCCAACGCAAGCAACTCCTCTAGTTGGCGCTTCAACTCTCGCAACTCTGCCGACGCCATCCGGTACGGTGCCTTGGACGCTGGCATCGTCCCCGGAAGCAACTCAATGGAGAAGTCTACCTCCCGCTCAGGCGGCAAGCCAGGTAGATCCTCAGGAAACACGTCGGTAAACTCACAAACCACAGGCACATCTGAAATAGAAATCTCACCAGAATCCGAGACACACACAGAGGCCAAGAAAGCAACACAACCGTCTTGGATGAGGCGCCGAGCTCTACAGAAAGAGACAAAGGGTCGGCGGACAGACCGGGTACCTCGGAAGCAAAGCACAGGTGCTCCAGGTATCTCGAACCTCACAGTCTTCCGTTGACAATCTACCAGTGCAGAGTGCGCCTCCAACCAGTCCATGCCAAGGATGGCATCAAAGTCATGGAGCTGCAAGGCAAACAGTCTGGCTGGTAGCTGGTGGCCCTGTACCTCGACGGTGACACCGTCCAATTAATCAAGGGTACGCACAAAGTCACCCGTCGGCAGCTCAACTACAAGGTCACAGGCCCTCTCCGGAGCAAACTCAGACAAGGAAGCAAAGAACTCCTCAGAAGTAAAACAGTATGTGGCACCCTGATCAATCAAAACTCTAGCAGCTCTACCAAGGATGGGAACCGTACCGACGACCAAATTAGAGGCCTCCGCCTCCTCTCTGGTGATGTTCATCACCCGACCTCGACCACGTCCTTACTGAGGCTACTGTTGCTGGCGCTGCTGGTACTGACCATGGTGCTGCTGCTAGCACTGCTGTTGCGGCTGCTGGTACTGACCCTAGTTCTATTGCTGGCGCTGTGCTGGCTGGGGTGGACGGTACTGAACTTGAGGTGCCTGCTGCTGCTGCTCCTGCTGCTGCCTCAATGGACACTCTCGCCTGTAGTGACCCGGCTGCCCACAGTGGTGACAACTCGACTCCTACTGGCTCTGCTCTGCTCCCTGCTGCACCGACTGCTCCACTGGCTACTGCTCCGACTGACTTCGCTGCTGCTGCTGCCTGTATTGACGCCTGCCTCCACGAGCGAACAGCCTCTTCAACTTCGAAGTCAGGCCAGCACCGCCTGTCCCCGAAGAAGAAGAAGAGGAAACACTCCCTCGACAGCCCGAAGGGCGCTGGTACGGAGAAGACCTCCCTGAGCCCCCACTCTGCTGTGGATGAAACCGAAACTCCCTCTCCAAGGCCGCAGCTCTCGCCACTGCCACTGCCAAGGTGTCACAGAGGTGACCAGCCATGGCCCACCTCAAGTCTGAACGTAGCTCGCTAATGAACTGCTCGGTACGAGCATGCTCACTAGCTGCCACGTGGGGAACGTGTTGAAGTAGCTGCAGAAACCTCTGGTGGTACTGTCCCACGGTCAAGTCTTTCTGCACCAACTCGTGGAACAGGTCCCTCCTCTCATGGCAAACATAGTCAGGGAGGAACTCGCCGTGAAAAGCCACCAAGAACTCTGCCCAAGTGATCTGGTCCAGCCTCCTGCCCTGAAAACAGGTCTGCCTCATTGATATCCACCACTCGTGGGCTGACCCCTTCAGTTGATACACTGCTAACCTGACCTGATCCAGCTCCGCATAGTCCATGGTCTCGAAGGTGCGCTCGAGCTCATGGACCCAACTCTCTGCCCTGTCTGGATCACGGTCGCCAGAAAAAGTCAGAGGCCGAAGATGAAGAAACCTCTCCAGAAGCGCCGTGTGGTCCTCGGGTGCTGCCGCTGCAACTGGAGTCTGCTGCTGTACCACTGGGGGTACCTCTGGCTGAACCGGTGCTGCCTGCGGGGTCGGTGGTGGCTGCTCCTCTGCTGCCATCTCTGCGAACTGCTGATCTCCTATTGACATCTGCTGGTAGGGAAGGTACTGAGGGTACTGGGGGTACTACTGGCACTGCGGGTACTGTGGGTACTGCCAAGGACCCTAGAACATCACTCTCCACCACTGCTCCAGGCCGACAGGGGCTGGGGTGGAAACCACTGCTGCTACTGTGGCTCTCCCTGCCGCAATGGAACGCCCTGCGGCAACGGGTCCCCAGGCTGCTCGAACTGTTGGGGCTGAGCGTCGATCGGCACGTGCTCGGCTGCAACCGACCCATCCGACTCAAACTCCTGACGCTCCACCAACTCATGAACCTGCCTGCGAGTGCGTGGAGGCATGTTCTGCAAAACATACACAATAAGAAGTTAACAGATAAACTCCAGCGACTTAGCAGTGTTACTTACACTTCCTAAGGGACTTTACGTTATTACCTATTTCTCCTACAAGTCTTGATAGACCCCTTTCTCTGATACCACGGTAACGACCCCGGCGCCCGGACCCTCGGCTCCCACCAAGAATCTGAACATCGGGACCGCCGCCCACAGATCCGGAGATCCGGAAAGGCTAACGGATCGGTCTAACAAGATATGTAATAGAGATAAATAACAACAAATGTACTAAAGTGCACCACAAGTGAACAAAAGTGTACAACACTAGATAACAGTCTAGTACAGTCCCAAAGTAAATAAAGTACAAGTGCTGAAATAAACGAGAAAGAACACGTCCCTTAGGGGCATACCCCGAGGGTGAAGTACAACTACTGGGGGAACACTGCCACTACAGATGCCGACTACTGCGGGCCCATCTCCTCAGTCCGCCGCGGAGGGAGCTGTTGTGAAGTCTCACCTACAAAACAAGGAGTGAGCTTCACGAAGAAGCCCAGTAGGGACGACCAATCTCCCACTAGTTCTAACAGTAGAATAGAACTAAGTGCAATAAATAAATAAAGCAGTAAAGTCTATTCTACTAAACAGAGTCAAGTGCGGAAGTGTGAAAGAAACTACACGGTCATCGGTCTAGGCTACACAGCGGGACCGGAAATCCTGTGTAAACCAAGGCACCACAATAACCCAGCTGTAAACACAGACAGTAGACACTGCCTGGACAAGCACACTAGCTACAGAACATTACACTAGTCAGCCGGTCAGGTGCGCCACGCGCCTTACCCTCGACCAACGGTCCATGTCTAGCACCTCCCGTCGGAGTGAGACGCGGAACTAAGAACAAACACAACTGCCGTAGTCTGGCCGGACTACGGTCCCATGCCTAACCCTCTAAATGGTTCCGGAACCACGTAGAGTGAGGCAGTGAGAAAGGACTAGCTGGTCCGCACTGTAAGAGCACCACACTACCTCGGAGAACCAGACCAGCTAAAAGAGCTCTACAAACGACTCCACGCCGCTGTCCCCACCATTTTCCCCTTCTGCTCCAAGTCCGTGACTTGAGCACGCCCACCGCCCGGAGAACTCCCTCTAACAGATGCGCGGGGCTGGGGGTCCCAGGTAACGGTAACCACCTGTCTCGTGGACAAGCCCTCAAGTGCCGAGCACCGGGCGAAGAGACTAGAGTAGCACTGCACTAGGAACAGCACAGGTGCCAAGAAACCAGAGTCGAAGTGGAAACGGAAACACAATAGGTCGACAGTCAGCTCTCGATCAGAGAGGCGACGTATCGATCTGTCGCGACTAGAACGCGACGATTCTGCCTGTCGCGACAAGGAAAATAGAAGGCGACCCGTAAGCGCGTCGCGACAAGACCGCGCCGGCTAAGAGGGCCGCAATAAGCCTAAGTCTTCATAACGCGACACGTACCATCAGCCACCACCCCAAAGCACCCAAAATGGAAACAACAAGGGGAGGGGATCATGGAGACGATGGAAAATGGTCAATACCATCCAAAACACCCCAAACAACCCACATGCATGCAAGGAAAGGCCAACTACTCTCACATAACCTCACATACACCACATGAAGCACTCTTCATGAACACCCCATTCCAAGCATGAAAACATGCAAACCACATCATGCAAACCTCATATATGGATCATAAGTAACCAAGAAACACCTAGCATGATTCTAGGCTTAGATGGGAGGGGTTTGGCCCTACCATGAAGAACTAAGTGGAGGGTTTGGGGTCCCTACCTCAATTTGAAGAACCACCCTAGCTGGGCCTTCTCGTAGGCTAGCACCCCTCCACCTTCGAGCTCCAACGCTCCAAGTGCCGCCCAAGAACCAAGCTCGACCTCCTCCTTCATGCACCAAGAAAAGAAGAACCACCATGCAAGAAGAAGAAGGGGAAGATGAGGAAGAAGCACAAACACACACACAACCATGCAATAGATCCATGTACTTACCTACACAATGCAACCACACCCCACAAGGCCTTCCCAAACACCCCACAGAGCCACCAGCCTTCGGAAATCGCCAGAGTGAAGAACCACCAAAAGAAAGGCCAAAGGGGTTTCTGCTCTCGGCCAGAGCAACTTAAACACAGACAGTAAGAACACGACGGACCTGGGCGTCGTGTTACGAACGCTAACGTGACATCCACCCAATCGACGTGCATGCAAAACTGACAGCAAGATCGCGACGGCCAACCATGTCGAGTTCATGCATGCACTTCGACATGTGGTGCAACTGTCCCAACAGCAAGACGACAAGGAGGCAGTCTGCTGTCAAGATCCTATCGCGACAGGGGCGGCCGGCGCGTCCTTAACCAGAACGCGATGGTCACCTATGTCGCGTTCAGAATGCGACGGGTCGCTATGTCGCGACCACAGCCGGGAGGGCTAACCCCTTAAAGGTAACAGGATGTTACAATCTCGTGTCTGTGTAGTTCTTGCCAAGCGCCCTTGAGTCCATTTGTTATCTTTGAGAGCTGTAAAAACACTTCTGAGATGGTCTCGACCGGGTTCTTTTGAACAACTTATATTCATAGACTAAGATGTTGGCTTTGGTTTCATTGACCATTGACGTGTCTTTATAGATCAATTTCAACTTGTCCCACATTTCTTTTGCTGAGCTGCACATAGAAATGCGAGAATACTCATCAACGTGTATAGCACATTGCAAAATATTCAAGGTACTAAAATTTATCTTAGATTTGTTAATGCTATCCTCCGTCCACTTTCCTTCATCCTCTGGCAACTCATAAGGACCAATATTTATGACTTTCTAGATCTTATAATCTTGAGCCCTAAGAAAGACGTGCATACAATTTTTTCCAATAAGAATAATTATTGCCATCAAAATAAGGTGGATGACTGATAGAATGACCCTCAGGCACATATCCTTTGCTGGCCATCGCACACTGGATCACTCTTATAATCAAGTGCCCTGCTCTGATACCAATTGAAGAGTAAAATACTATGCGATGAACAACCAAGAGGGGAGGGGTGAATTGGTTATCGCCTATATAAAATTTTCTTTTACACATAATAGATTAGACTCAATTAAGACAATCTATAGAACAATGTGCACAGCGGAATATGACAATTAAAATAGTGAAACCAACTATCCTAACGTACATAGAATGGAGATAGAAAAGATGGAATCAAACCACAAGTGCACGTAGGATTTAGAGTGGTTTGGCAAACACACCTCCATGTGCGCCTACGTCCACTACCTCACACCCCCATGAGGATATATCTTCACTTGTTTCAAGGTACAAGCGGATAAACCCCCACACCGTCATTTCTAGGGATAACACTAACTCTACCTCGTTTTCCAGGGACAAGATAAACTTATGTGCATGTGTCGCACGTACTACACACCAACCACATAGTATGTTCTTGGTTTAAGAAAGAACAAATGAAAATGTGGACAGAAGAGACAACACTCTAAGCAAAGTAAAGTATAGAGTTCTCCTGTCTCAAAAGTTTGGTCTGATGTAGTCATCTTTGCCCGATGATGTCACAACGAAGATCTGGTCGATGTAGAACGCTTCAAAACAGAGTCTTACAATAAGCAACACCAAGTTCATGCATTTCTAATGAAGAACACTTTCTTGGAACGTCTGGAAGACTTCTGGACGATGAAGACTTGTTCTTTAGGCTTCGATAGGTTCAGAGCTTCTATTAACTCTTTCTTGGTAGCACAATTCTCTCCTGAACGCTAAGACACGAACTGCTCTCTTGGAGGCGGCTATCCTCTCTTCCTCATCATGATACCAAGCTATATTTATAGTGGAAGACCCCTCGTAGATCTCTGAGAGACGTGTTTGTGCTAATCAAGGCAAGAGTCTCACTTTCGAAAAGAGTCTACATATGGTAGGAAACTCGTCACCATAATCGGTCGACCGGACTTGCCAAATCGGTCGTCCGATTATGGACTTAGTCTT
The DNA here is from genome assembly GCA_014218235.1 of Colocasia esculenta. NCBI lineage: Eukaryota > Viridiplantae > Streptophyta > Magnoliopsida > Alismatales > Araceae > Colocasia > Colocasia esculenta. The sequence continues at coordinate 44,343,071 of CM024753.1, forward strand.
GGAGTCGACCTACTTCTTCTTCTGCGTCGACATGCTATACCAACTCGGTTGACCGATTTTGTGAAGTCGGTCGTCCATTTTGTGACTGTCCCAACACCAAACTGCACTGGCTAAGTTGGTCATCCGATTTCCTTCAGCAATCGAAAGCTTGATCTTCACTAGGTAGGTCGGTCGATCGAAATCCCCAAATCGGTCGTCCGATTTCTTGCTTGGTTATCAATTGATTGGCCCTTGTTCTTCAATTGGCCCTTAAACCTCAATAGATTGGCCTTTTAACATCAATCGATTAGCCTTTAACATCAATCGATTGGCCGTTTTACATCAATTGATTGAACTATAATCGTTCGACCAATTCCCACATTTCGGTCATCTGATTGTCAGTTCTGCACAATCCATATTGTCTTTATGACGTCCACTTCAAGTGTGACTTTTGGAGTGACTTTTAGAGTATTTTCCTGCACACTTAACACAATTTATACCCTTCATTTAAATATAAATAAATCAAATACTTAGGTTATTAAGATAAATACCAATTGGTGCTTTGTGATCTTTTCAACATAAATGAGAATTAGTGTTTTTGTGATCATCAAAATCTACAGAGTACAATAAGAGAGCGAATGGAGAGGAGAGAGAATGGGTGGGGGAGTGAGGGCACGGGTGTTGACACTAAATCCTTTTAGATATTTTGGTGATAAAAATTTTATACACAAATAAATTTACTAATCATGACGTAAAATGCTATAAAACCATGGCCATGTGATAAGGGTAAAAATGTCTAAGAATTATAAAAAAATTGAGAATTTTCAAAATTTCTAGAAATATTCAATTTCCAAAAAATACCACAATTTCATAAAATCTCAGAAATTCAAAATCCCACATAGCCAAGAACCAAAATTTCAAAATCCCAAAAATTCTCAAATTCCAGAAATATCATATTCCCAAAAAAAAAATCCAGAAATATCCAAAGCCTAAACATCCCTAAAATACCACGTTTTTTGCAAATCCCATAAATTCTCAAATTTCAGAAATTCCCGTATGCCAGAAATTCCTAAATATCAAATCACCAAAACTCCATCAATTCCTAAAATATAAAATTTGCAGGAATTACCAGAAAATTCTAGAAATATCAGATCCTCTCAAAAATCTAGAAATTTCTGAAATATCAAGCTTTCAAGCATTACCAAAAAATTCAGAAATATCAAATTCGCAATACCCAAAAGTCCTGAAATATCCAAGTCCTGAAATATCCAAGTCCCAGAAATTTTCAAGATCCAGAAATATCTGAAATATCCAGTTTTCAGAAATTACCAAAACTCAAAAAATCCAGAAACATCAAATTCCCAGAAAATCCTCAAGTCCTCAAAATTTCTGAAAAATCTCAGAAAATTCCTGATAATTCTCCCAATTTTCCGGAAAATCAACAAAATTTTGAAATTCCGGAAAACCTCATAAAATTTCTGAAAACCCCAATAAATTCCCGGGAAATCCAGAATTCCCGAAAAGCCCATAAAATATTCCCTCCGGTGCTCCTCCCTCTCGCAAACAATAGGGACCGGAGGACTCCTCCGGTGCACTGGTGGTGCAGCACCGGAGGGAACCTCCTCCGGTCGCCCCCCTCCGGGTGCGCAAGACCGGAGGGAGGCCTCTCCCTCCAGTTGCGAGGGGATCCCTCTTACGCCTATAAAATGCAGGGCAGGAAAGAGAAAAGGAGGAAGATGGCAGAAGGAAGAAGAGGACTGACATGCGCACACAATGGATCGAAGAAGAAGCCAGGAGGAAGCGGCGGTCTGCCGTGTTGCTGCCGATCCGATTGCCGCTGTGCTGCTCAAAATCGTGTGTCAGGGAGAGGCCAAAGAAATCCCAGTGCTTGCGTGCTGGATTTTAAAAGGAATTTGGAAACCCTCGTACAGATACTTTAGAAACATGTGAAGCCTGTTGTCCACTGTTGCATTGAAGACTTGCATGTTTATAAAATTTAAAAAAAGAAGCAAGTTGATCATGCTGTGCACTGTAGACTTGTAGACTTCCAAGAAACCAAGCTTGGCACAGCCACCTATGTGTGGTTTTGTTATCTTGAACAGAAATAGCAAAGGGCCGCAGGTCTGTCCTGCTGAACTCTTGGCCAATTTATGAAAAGTCCTTCAAAATGACATATTTGCTAGGTAATCCAAATTTTGTACAAAGACCCAAGTTGTCCAAATTTTATACAAAAGACCCTTACAAAGGCCAATGTCCGTACATGTATTCCTATGAATGAACAAGAAAGGCTTTGGCATAAAGTACAAAATTGCAAAAAAAAAACCTGGTTAAGGAAAAAATTTACAAATATACCCCTGTTAGATAAAATTAAAGAAATGTCCTCAAAGGGACAGAAATTATAGCAATACCCTCTAAAGGGTAAAAATTACAGAATATAGTTGAAAGGTGAAAAATTTTGCAAAAAATCCCTGAAAAAGGTGAATAAAGGTCCCTAAAAAGGCAAGAAATTGCACAGAAGCCCCCAATTGGTGATAAAATTGCAAGAAAACCCCCCAAAGTATAAAAATTGTGGAAATACTTTATTTGTGGGAAAATTACATTAAAAGTCCTCGTTCAGTTCAAAAATTGCACAAAGCTCTTGGAAAGTTTTAAAGACACTCAAGTTCGGAATCTAAATGTCGTTTGCACAACTTGGTGGAGTGGGACCATGTCACTTTCCTGAAGCGATATACACTCTCCTGAGTTCAGCTTATGGTTGACCACTCTAAGTCTTGGGATTGCCAAGAAATCACAAATATACCCGGGGAAGTCAAGAAATGACCGAAAAACCTCAACAAGTTGGGAAATGACACAAAAGTCTGGGCAAAGTCACGAAAGGATAGAAACATCAGACAAAGTCAAGAAATGGCAAATGTACCTATAGAATTCAACAAATGATTGGAAAGACCTCAAGGATGCCGAAAGATGATATAAATACCCAAAAATGGTACGAAATTGCATAAATATCTAAAAAAGGTGTAAGATTGCAAAAACACCCAGAAAGGATACAAAACTATAATAAAATATTCAAAAAGTGGTGTAAAATTGTAGAAACACTCAGAAAGGGTATGGAATTGCAAAAATATCCAAAAAGGGTGTAAAATTGTAGAAATACCCAAAAAGGGTACGAAACTACAAAAACATCCATATTCAGAAACGATAGAAAATTGAAAAATAGGAAGGGTGCAAATTGTAATAAAACCTCTGAAAATGTTAAAAGTTGCAAGCATACCCAGCAAGGCAAGTTAAAGATCATATCATAGTCAAAAAGGGTGGGTGGTGGTGACCATGAAGTCCAAATCCAATAGTTTGATCGTGATCAAGTTCAAATTCAACGGTTCGATTGTCACGCCCCGCCAATTTAGCAGTGGAATAAATCGGGGAGAGGTGAGCAAAGTATATGGCAACGTACGTTACGCGTACAATCGCAAAAATCAGAGAAACTAATGAACAATAATTGCAATAAACTCTTCATTTTATTGATAAATCACCTAAACTATTACAACCACTAATTTTGAGCCAATACATAGGGCTCAAAGACATCATTACATTGGAAAGGATATTTAAGCAAATATCTAACTAGACTCAATGATACTAAGGTCATTCCATTGCTATGACTCCAGGTCGCTCATCACTCCAATCCATTCCCGTTGGTGTGGGTAATGTCATCATCTGACTTACTTGAAACACATATAACAGATAGCGCAGGGTGAGCAATAACGCTCAGTAGGACTTAATATCTCGTGTAAACAGGCATGCTTTAAGTGATTAATGTCTTGTAAAGCAGGGTAACTAGAGAGAACGATCAAGTATAGACAAGAGCGTAATGTCACACGACACCAAGAGAGCGATAATACATTCAAAAAGAATAATGCAAAACTAGCATGATAAAGCATTGGCCATATAATGAGATAGCGTGTATGGTTGCACAAAAGTGCACTAGTAGCGATAGCATGTAACGTTTGGTCGATCTTCTTATCAACCGAGAGAATATAGCATTGTGATTGATTGATTGATTGTCATAGATTAAATCTTGATAGTCCTGCGTTGGATGCATGCCTAACACCCTGATCATTAAACTCCTACAAGTAAATAGCCTTTCGGGCGCACCTCCCAGGACCAGATCGGGCCCTTTATAATGTTGCCTGGCATAGATCATGTTTGTTATCTTAGACAATAAATTTGATGGCCAAATAGAGTACCAAGAATAGATAAGAGTAATTGAAGAATAGGCGAGAGTACAGAGAGAACGTGAATAGATGAGAGTGTAGAGCTAGTAGATGAGAACAGGGTCATATTCGTAAAACAACATTAAACGAGTGATAATAACAGTTGCACGACACACACGGTCGTGTGTCGGCAGTCTGGTAGAAGTCACAACTGCCCAATAGTCGTGCTATGAACACAGGCCAGAGGTCTAGCATGATCTCAAGGTAAGAAGGAACAATCTAAGGCCGTTGGATCATGCTGATCCTTAAGGGTAAAATAGGTATTGATGGTACAATTTACTCGTCAGCAATGGATGTCCGTCAAAGCCAAGGAGTCTTACGGAGGCCTTGATAAGGAGTTCTAGGTCCAATCAGGAGTATTCCCAACGGAGAGGTCGTCCAAGCCAAAATAAAAGTGTGTACAAAATAGTTATCCGCCATGCCTTGAGTGCTCGAAGGTAGAGGGATGCGGTAGCGATATTTAAAATGAGCGAATAAAATGAAGACAAGTTCATTAAAATAATAGGAAATTTATTTGAACAATTGCACTTAATTACCAGATACATTATTGAGTAAATTCGGTAAGGTTTTATGGCAAGATTCATGTTTAGTGTTTGCATGTGTAAGAGAATCATGATAGCAAGAATAATCGTGCACACATCTTTTAATTAATAGAAATCATGTGAATAATACCCATTACATATTAACTGGTCGTTACTGTTCATAACAGTACATTTTTTGGATTAAACTATGATTAAATGACATGATTAACAAAATTTGTATGGAAATTAGGGTTTCTGGAAGCAACAGTCAAGTCGCGACGTCGGCTGGCGCCGCGTTCAGGTCGCGACAGGGTTGGCCAACGTGATGGTTGCTCAAGTCGTGATGGGTCTGACTTCTGCGTTTAGGTCGTGACATGTCGAGCCGACGCGTTCTGGTTCTAGCTGAGATGTCAACGCGACGACGAGGTACTCGTCATGACAGGTCGGGGTGACGCGTTCAGGTCAAGCCGACATGCCGAGAAGATTGCGATGCGAGTTCCTGTCGCATTAATAACCTGACGTGGGTCCTTGTCATGACCCGGTTGAGAACTCGACCTATCGGGTCTTCGTGTTCTCAGAACCTCGGCCCGAGCTCAGACAGATGGCACAGGTTTCCTTAGGCTACGGTTCATGCAGTCAAGGCTTGACCCATTTCTCTTCAAAAATCAATAACAAATCGTAGATATAACTTAAAATCACAAAATCAATTTTAAATGAAACTAGACTAGTAGGGGTATTCACAGTAAGAAGTAATTAGACTTCTGACAAGGTATGGTCATGCTATTAATAGGTTCTTCACGATGAACTTAAAATCTGACATAGCGATGGAAAATAATTAAATTCAAATACGGTACATGATAGAAATTGGGGAAAATGGTGGCATTGGCATTCTAACATCCAGTAGCATGTACAGTAAAGGTTTCATGATATGAAATCAAGCATGGATATGGATTCAAGGTAAACAAGTCAGTTTGGGTACATGTTCATGACAGGAATTGGAACATGAAATACTCCTAAATGGCACGATGAAAATTGGGGAAAACATGGGGCTTTTCAAGAGGGGATCATGGTCTACCTATGGTCGAACTTAATTAGTTTGTGCTTGAGAGATTGCCAACCTTTAAGTGCTTTGAATCCTATGGTTTGAAAATGTGAACAACTTGATGAAGCCCTTCGTTCCTAGTCTTCTCCTCCTTGATCTCCTCATCCTAATGGCTTTCCTTCTCGTCCTCCAAGCTCCAGAAGATGTCTAGGGTCGGCTAGAGCTGAAATGGAAGGTTATTTGTATGTTTAAAGACTCCTACACACCTTAAACTCTTCCCTCTCTTCTAACTACGAATTTCTATAATTATCTCACCCTTTTCTAGCATTTATCTACCTAATTGGCTTGGGGAGAGATCCAATTTCGTGGCTAAGGGATTATGATAAGTCTAGGACTCCTTTTATGATATATATGAGTCATATTAATGCTTTAATTGCCCCTTTTTAATTAGGAGATAATATAGTTACGAATTTTCCTATTAAATATGAGTCTCCTATTTTTATCCCTATTTCCTCTTATCAAAATCCCCTTTTTAGATTAGGATAGAGCCCTATTAAGTTAGACTAGGGTTAGAACTCTTTTTAGGATAATTACATGAGTTGTAAGGGGATTTTCTTACCCTTTTTAATTTACCATTAATTTAGACAAGAATTTAATCCTATTTATCTTTCATCTATCATTTGAACTCTTTCTTTTGGCCCAATATCCCATGGATGGATCACTTGTACAACCCATATACTTAATTTACTTAATGGGTTTAATTATCCCTTTTATATTAGAGAAATTATTCAAGGGCCAAAATTGCCCATTGGTAAAATTCTCATAATTGGCTATCAATACACATTATTTAAAGTCTACCCATGTGTTTATTTTGATTTATAATTCACTTTGGCGTATATGATCATAGTTCTCCGACTTATCCTTTAATTACGATACTAAGTCGCAATAATTCTTAAACTTAGCCCAAATGATTTTTCTATACCCAAATTTCTTGATGGGTTATTAAAGAATATTATTTAAAGTAGAACTACTATTTTTATGAAATTTTTATATGGTCTTATATGCATGCAATAATGATGTGTACCCTTTTTAACTAGTTTGAATTTATTAATTGACAAAATTTCAATTTATCTATATTTTCTAATTAATGAATTTTCTGGGATGCTACATTGATTGTGATGAAGTTCAAATCCAATGGTTGGATTGTGATGAAACTTAAATCCAACAGTTCAATCGTGATGAAATTCAAATTCAACAGTTCGATCATAATGAAGTTCAAGGCCAACAATTTGATTGTGATAGAAGAAAATTCGAAAGGATCTGATCATGACTGAATGTAATTCTAAAGACCTGATTATATGATCGAGAGTACTTGTAAGGGTCTTGAAAGACCAGTTGTGATGCAAATTACATGTGTACAAGCAATGAAGACTTCAAATTTCTTTGCAAGAGTATGCATCCATAAAGGATGATCATCAAGATCAATATTGTCACAACGAATAGAGACAAAATGTATTTGTTTGACAGAGAATGAAAGGTGTTCGAGGTCATCTCGATATTGTAAATTAACATCTACTTGGGTCTGTGGAAAAAGATCTAGTACATGAAACCCAAATCGCTTGATAAAATAAACATGGAATAAATACACCAAAATATAGGCTCAATCGCCCAATAAATGGACATGCAAATTCCGGCATCAAGCAAATTTTAAATATCTATTAAATAGATTGACACACTCGCACAAAATAATTAATCATCATCAAATATCTTTTTTCCAAAAAGGGAGAAAATTCTGCATGTTAAACAACAAGGAAGAGAGAAAGAGGAAGAAACATGTTTTGCGGTGCCTAGGGACCTTACAGAATAAACCCTTATTTAGACGATTTGATTAAAATTTTAAATTTTGGAGGTCAAAAATTCTAAAAATTTGAATTATTAATCCTATTAATTTTAGATAAATTTGTACACATGTCATAAAATTTTAAATTTTAAATAATCTTAGAATTAATTTTCTAAGAAGATAATATGTTTTTACCTTATTTAAAACAAAAAAAGTGTTTTATACTATTTTTCTATAATTAAATTAATTAATGACAGTAATTAACTCTCAAACAAACATGTTTTTACTCAATGCAGCTTACACACATTCTCTGCAACTTATACTAACTCATTGTAACTTACACAATTAATGTAAACTACAGAGAAAGTGTGTAAGTTACACTGAGTTAGTGTAAACTGTAGAAAATGTTAAACCACTCCTATATATTTTATCCTTTTATTTTGGTGATAACAAAATTCATGTAAATTTTAAATAACATGAATATATTTATTACCATTTTTCAAGATTATTTATGCATAAGAAATAACATATTTTATTCGAAGTTTCTTCATGAATCGATGTTGGCAGTTGAAATGGCCAGTCGAAGTTCACATCGATTACACTTAACCATCGATTACATTGAAATATGGATTATGTTAAAACATCGATTACATTGAAACATAGATTACATTGAAACATCGATTACATTGAAACATCAATTGCATTGAAACATCGATTACACTTAAACATCGATTACATTGAAACATGGATTACATTAAAACATGGATTACATTAAAACATCGATTGCATTGAAACATCGATTACACTTAAACATCGATTACATTGAAACATCGATTGCTTCCACATCGATTGCTTATATCAATTATCTTAAAACATCGATTGCTTTAACATTGATTCCCTTTTAAGACATCGATTGCCTTTGAGCAACATCGATTGCCTTCATACATCGATTTTAGTTGTTTTACATCGATTGTATTTTAACTAAAACATCGATTGCCTCAACATTTCAAACCTTTCAAAATATCTTTGGGCACCCAATGAAAATTCAATTGCACTTCATATGCTTATCTTATTATTTCTCTGACTGAAGATCTTTTTACTTGTCTCATAAGATCTCTTCCTTCCTACAACAAAAGAAAAGCACCTACATTCTATTTCTAGCTATTGGTAAGAAATACAGACAGAAGGCAAAAAGAGGTATGAGCCACCTGATGAAAGACTTCACGAGTCTAATCATCTGCCTTGCATTTAATGTCTACAGGTTCACTTCTACTCTTAGTCAACATCTTGGAACTACTGTTGGCATCCTTGGAAGTGCACACCAGCTAGAACATCTTCCTCTATTCCAAGTAGCCAATAGGCATAAGAAGACATCCATTAGACTCAACAGAAGGAGAGCAGAAGAAGAAAAGAGCCAAGAAACTCAACAGATCCAAAAAGCTCCAATGGCTAGTCTTCATCAGATATGTTCAAGCTGCTCCATAAATGGATGAAAACTTAAAATTGAAGAGGTCAGAAAAAGAAACAGCGTGCAAACCTGAAGATCATTCAAGGAGTGTACATCTAGTGAGCATCCAACTCTATACACATTCAAAGCAAGAAAGGAATAGAGCTCAAATCCATTCAAGCTAAAGCATTCAAGCCATCTTCCTTCTTCCTCATTCTCTCTCTGTGTGTCTTTGTGTATTTGAGAGAGAGAGTGTTGGGAGTTTAGCCAAAGGAGAGTCTTGTCTTGTAAACTCTTTCCTTCTTAGGCTCAGTCTCAGATCAAGTATTTCATTGTCTATCTTGAGCTTGATCTAGGGGCTTCAGTGTGTTCAGAAGTGTTCCTTTTCAGTTGGAAGAGAAAGCTTGCTATGCAAGCGTTCCCCTTGATTAGAAGGGAAGACCTACTGGGGTGTGTGCCAGTGAGTTGCTTATGAGCTCATAAAAGAAGTACCTGGCTGAGGTGAAACAGTGGGTTGCCTTCTTACCTGGAAAGAGAAGAAGACCAACTAGGGTGTTGGGTGTTGTATGCCCCCTTGTTTAAGGGAAGACCAAGATTACTTGGTGGTTAGTGAAATCCCAAGAGTTTGCTTGGGGACTGGACGTAGGATTTCTATTTGGAAGGGTCGAACCAAGATAAATCTATGTCCCTTGTGTCCTTGCTTTTGCGCTTTTAACATCAGTTGCATACATTTATTTATACTAACCAAACAAAGTGATGATTTTTGTTTCAATTTTCAGATGTCCTACCCCCCCCCCCCCCCAAGTTAGTGTAAGTTGCGCTGAAAGTGTGTAAGTTACATTGAAATTGTGTAAGTGTCACCAAATTAGTGTAAGTTCTACTAAAAGTGTGTAAGTTACAAACAATTAATGTAAGCTGCAGAGAAAGTGTGTAAGGTACACTATGAAGCAACCCTCAATTTTTAAATTGACATAAATAAATGAAATTAAGAAGAAATGAGTATAAATTAAAGCCCATTAAGTAAAAATAAGTGATGGGCTTTAGATAATGGTTCATACATGAGCTAATGGCCACAAAGCAAAAGCCCAATGATGGATTAGAGAAAAATAGGCCTTGAATGCGATTGCCTTAGACGCGTCTAGACACCCCGTCTCCTTTCAGCCATCAATCGATTGGCCTGTTCTGATTCCCTTGAACGCGACAGACCTAACCGTCGCGATTTGATCACGATCGGTACATACGTCGTGTTTCACTCGTGATTCCAGAACCCTAATAGTTAATGTAATCTTACAAATTCATGCTCTATAATCATGGTTAAACCCTTGTAATGCTCTTGACAAACAGCAACATCATGTTAATTAATCTTCAATTATATTCACATGATTTTCTTATTTAAAAGACGTGCACGACTCTAGTATGTTATCTTTGATTCTTTCTTACAAACACACACCAAATATGAATTTTTGACATAAGACTTTACAAGCGATTGCTCGGTCTTGATCTGCTACGGGGGAAACTGTACATGGGACTGGCAATCGCAAGCGCCTTTATTTCAATATATCTCCCCGCTTTGTTCTCGGCTTTGAATTCGCGAAAACCACCTCAATAATATATCTGGTAATTAAGTGTGATATTTCATAATAATTTTCCTGTTATTTTAAATGAACTTATCTTTGTTTTATTCGCTCGATTTAATATCGTTATCGCATCCCTCTACCTTCGAGCACTCAAGGCAAGACGGATAAACGTTTATGTACACACTTTTCTTGAATTGGACGACCTCTCCATTGGGAATACTCTTGACTGAATCAGGAACTCCTTGGTCAAGGCCTTCATAAGACTCTTTGGCTTTGGCGAACAGCCATTGCCAACGAGCAGGTTGTACTATCAATACCTATTTTACCCTAAGGGATCAGCATGATCCAACGGCCTTAGATTGCTCTCTTACCTTGAGATCACACCAGACCTCTAGACTGTGTTTGTAGCATGGCCATTGGGCGGTTAATGAATTCTACCAGACTGTCAGCACCAATCATGCATGTTGTGCAACTATTACTATCGCCTGTTTAACGTTGTTTTACGTGAATTGACCTATAGTTCTCATATATTCCTTATTCTCTCATCTATTCACATTCTCTCTACACTCTTGTCTATTCTTCAATTACTCTCATCTATTTCTTGGTACTTTATTTGACTATCTATTGATTGTCTAAGATAAAAATATAACCAATGCCAGGCAACATTATAAAGGGCCCAATCTGGTCCTGGGAGGTGCGCCCTAAGGTGCTATTTGCCCATAGGAGTTAAATGATCAGGATGTTCGGCATTACATCCAAGTGATATACTATCTAGATTCATCGACAACAATAAAAAACAAAGTGCTATACTCTCTCGATTGATGAAAGTCAATCAAAGTGCTATCATGACTTGCGTGCTATCGTGCTATCTTGTGATATGGCCAATCCTTTATCGTGCTAGTTGTGCTATACTCTTGGAAAAGTATCATTGTTCTGTTGTTATACTTTCTCGACTATACTTGATCGTTCTCTCTAGTTATCCTGCTATTCAAGACATTATCACTTGAAGCATGCCTGTGTTCGAGATATTAAGTCCTACTGGGCATTATTGCTCATCCTGCGTTATTTATTATGTGTGTTTCAGGTGAGTCTGATGAGGAACACCACACGCATGAGGATGGGAATGAGGAGACACAGGAGTGACCGGTTGTGTTGTCAACTAAAAGTCTTAGTATTAGTTTAGTTAGTTTGTTTTCATTTGCATAAAGTACTCTGGCCCATAGTTTTGGCTTTGATTTGGTAAATGTAACAAATTAGTGGAATTATCAATAAAGTTGGCTCATTTGGCATTATTCCAATGTGTGCAATGGTTTGATGTCTATCTTGCACTCTATAGTATTTATTTAACTGTAACCCGCTCCGATATTCCGCGTGAGGACATTACAGTATTTGTGGTATCAGAGCCTAAGTTGTTCTTTAGTATAGGATGATTTAGGTTGACCTGTCTCGACTAAAGTCAATTATCCGACCTGTGTGAGATATGGGTAGAACCATGGGTAACTAGTTAAAATTAAATACACACTCACACAAACCAAGGACATTATAACCTATTAACTATCATTTCCTTTTGTTGGGTTGAGTGTGAAAACAATTCATTTCCCCTCATATTTTGATGATGACAAGGTGTGATTTTAATGCAAAATAATTGGAACATGTTAGATGCACCACACATGTTAAGACCACATTCAAAAAGCATGTTTCCAAACATATTTATCACTTATATTCATGATAAATCAATGGACTAATGATTTATATGGTTTAATTCTCAGGGACAAACATTTCTTGCAAAGGTAGTGTCGACACACCTCTCACTGGTGTCGACACAATGCTTCAAAGCCAAGCAAAAATGTTGAAGAAATGGTCAAGTAGTGTCGACACTAGACCAAGTCAGGTCGACACTAGAGGCATCTCCCAGAGAACCATGTTAGCAGGCCTCTACAGCAGGTCGACACCAGATGCAGTCAGGTCGACACTAGAGAGCCTTCCCAGAAGGCCTGTTTGTCAGTTGTCTACAGCAGGTCGACACTAGATCATCTCAGGTCGACACTAGAGACCTCTCCCAGGGAAGTTTTTCTGCCAGTCTGGGATAGTGTGTCGACACTAGACCAAGTCAGGTCGACACACTCCGGAAAGTTTGTGACTTAAATCATCTCCTGGACACGTGGCACCCTAGGGTTTTGGTGGATCGGCCTTGGATCATGTGCCCACGACCCCCAAGGGTACTTTTGGATATCTTGGGCTATAAATAGTCCCCCTTTTGGCCATCCAACCAACAAGAGAGCAGAAGAGAGCCTCCAAGATTCTTCCAGAACCATTTTTGGCGGCAAAGCTGTTCTCCTCCCTGTTCGTGCATCTTCTTGTGCTTCTTCTTTCCAATTCCCACATCTCCAAGCACAAGAAGGGAGATCTGATCCAAGATGGAGCAGTAGGATCAGCTTCCAAGGTGCAGATCAAGTAGAAGCAGTCTTTTGTGAAGAATTCGAGGAAGATCCCAAAGATCAAATTGCAGAGCATCGGCCAGGGACCTCAAGAGATCAAACCTCTTCACAATTCGACATCTACAAGGGAGTCTTCTGGAGATCAAGGACATTTCAATCCATTTCTCATTTCTCCTTGTGTCTTCTTGGTTGTTCTAGAGATTGTGCAGTGTCTATTGCATCAATTCTCTTGAATGAGCCTTTTGAGATCAGATCTTAGCTAGAGGATCTGGATCTTGTGTTGTTGTCTAGCAAAGTGTTTGTGAGTCGCTGTACTCAGTGGTTTGTGAGCCTATGTGCTCAGTGTTGAGTCGTCGCACTCAAGTTTGGTTGAGCAATTGTGCTCAAGTGTCTAGAGTAGTCTTGCTCTAGGTGTTGTGTTGAGTTGTCGAACTCATTTTAGTGGAGTTGTCAGGCTCCAGTGTGTGTGTATCCAAGTTGATAGTGGATCCTCACTGTGTGAGGGGTGGATGTAGGAGTCACATGGTGTGATTTCCGAACCACCTAAAAAATCTCTGTGCAGTGGTTTGATTGTGATTCGAATTTACTTTGCGTTAGATGCATGCATAGGATCTTTCGAATTCATATCTAATTAACTTGTTTGCACACTCCTATTTCACAACTCACTTAATTTCTCTTCAGATCTGTGAAATTCGTTTTCAATTTGTCTCTGATTAAAGAGCTTTTCTAATTTGACTAAGCTTCCTCAATAGTTGGCCTAGATCTATTCAACCCCCCCCTCTAGATCTTGTCCACATCATTTCTCGATCCTACACCTTTTTGAAGGGAATTGAACTAGAGCAATGGCAGTGAAGTGTGCACAACTGCGCGACATGCAACAAACCATGCAGGATTGAAGGATCGATAAAAGGTGTGGACAAGATCTAGAAGGGGGGGTCGAATAGATCTATGCCAACTAATGCGGAAGCTAAACCAATTTTAAAAGACCTTAAATCAGAGTTAGATTGAAAGCAAATTTCACAGATCTGAAATGATATTAAGTGACTTAAGCAATTGGAGTGAGTGAACAGGTTGATTAAATGGATTTAAACGATCCTATGCGTTCATCTAACGAGGAGAAAATTCAAACCACAAGCAGACCAATGCACAGAGATTTTTAGGTGGTTCGGAGATCACACCTTGTGACTCCTACATCCACCCCTCACACATAGTGAGGATCCACTAAACAACCTGGGTTACACAACCCACACTGGAGCCTGACAACTCCACAAATGAGTTAGACAACTCACACACTACCTAGAGCAAGACTACTCTAGACTCTGAGCAAGACTGCTCAACCACACAACTTGAGTACGACGACTCAAAAACCTGAGCACACAGGCTCACAACCACTTGCTAGAACACAAACAACTAGATGCAGATCCTCTAGCAATGATCTGATCTATTAAGGCTAATTCAAGATAATTGATGCAATAGATTATGCACAATCTCTAGAATAGCCAGGAAGAAACAAGAAAGACTTTAGACTCAAGGTTGACAATTCTTGTTCTTCAAGAAAACTCCCTTGTAGAGGCCGAATTGGAAGAATCTTGATCACTTGAAGTCCCCTAGCCGATGCTCTGCAACTTTGATCTTGGGATCTTCCTTGAGAGCTTCACAATTGCTGGCTTCTACTTGATCTGCTCCTTTGAAGTCGATCCTAGTGCTTCATGTTGATCAAACTTCGATCCTTGTGCTTGGAGAAGGGTGAATTGAGGTGTGGAAGCACAAGAGGGAGCAAAACAGGGAGGTGAGACTCTCTTGCCGCCGCTTGCAGGTTTCTGGAGGCTCTAAAGAGATTCTCTTGGGATGAGTGCCCTTAAGGAGGGTATTTATACCCTAAATATCCGAAAGATACCCTTGAGGTACGTGGGCACATGATCCAATGTTGATCTGACATCTCCCTAGGGTGCCACGTGTCCAGGAGGAATCTTAAGTCACAGAGATTCTGGAGTGTGTCGACCTGCCCTTGAGGTGTGTCGACACACTGTCCCAGAGTAGCAAAACAGTTCCCTAGAAGAGGTCTCTAGTGTCGACCTGAGATGAGGTGGTGTCGACCTGCTGTCCCAGACAGCAAAACTGGCCTTCTGGGAAGGCTATCTAGTGTTGACACTACCTGATTTGGTGTCGACCTGAGATGGCAATATGTTCACATATTTCTCTGGAATATGTCTCTAGTGTCGACCTGCTCTGGACTCGTGTCGACCTGAGATGGACTTTTCTTCACATTTCTGCCTTTGTTCTGAACCATTGTGTCGACACCAGGGATGGTTGTGTCGACACTACCTTTGCAGAAAATGTTTGTTCCTGAGAAAATAAACACATAAATCATTAGATAAATATATTATCATGAATATCAATGATAAATGTGCTTGGAAACATGCTTTTTGAATATTGTAATTTCAGGTGATGTATTTTACATGTTCCAATGGTTATGCATTAAAATCACACATTGTCATCATCAAAATGTGAGGAGAAATGAATTATATTCACACTCAACCCAACAAGGATTTGACTCGAGCTCTGCTACAAGCTACCCAAGGTGGTAGAAACAGGGGAGTTGGAGACTTACATAGAAATTTTCGGAGCATGAATCCACCCCGGTTTGGTAGAACAACTGATCCTGATGAAGTAGAACACTAGTTGAAGGAGACTGAACGCATCTTCCATGTCATGCAATGCGCGGATGGTGACAAATTACTACTCGCTACTTTCCAATTGAAAAGAGACGCCCGTGCATGGTGGGAATCCATAGAGGCCACTAGGGCTGATGGAGAATTCACCTGGAATGAGTTTAAGGAGGAATTCAATTCTAAGTATTTCTCTAAACGAGTTCAGGAGAGAAAGGTTATCGAGTTCGCTGCATTGAAATAGAGGAACCTCACGGTGGCAGAATATGAAGCTCAATTCTCTCGATTGATACGATATGCCAATCACCTTGTCAGCACCGAGAGGATGAAGGTGAAGCGGTTCCTCAATGGACTCAAGCCTACATCACTCAACTGGCACCACTCGACATTCAAACATATGCTCATATGGTTAAGAAGGCCCAGCTGCTAGAGGATGCGATCGATTTCACGGATCACATTAAGGGAAGAATTTTCAAGAAGGAACAAGCACCAGGCTCTTCAAGAAGACCAACTAATAGTAAGAAGCGGTTGTTTAACATCACTGAAGGCCCAATCCAAGATCGGAAGCCCTAGATCACCACCCCCTTTACTCCAAACAAGACTAACTGCAAGCATTGTCACAAGCCTGGTCACACTGCCGATGAATGCTGGAAGAAAGTTGGCGCATGCCTGCACTGTGGGAGTCACAAGCGTCCAGGTAGAAAAAAGAGGCAAGGCAGACTCCAAGCTGTGCAAGAAACAGAAACCATTGAAGATGGTGGAGTGGTTGAAGGTACACCGCAAGTCTTTTCTCAATCATCATTTGTTTTGTTTGATACTGGCTCAACACATTCATTCATATCGCAAAAGTTTGCTAATACATTAAAAATTAAACCTGTATCTATGGGTTTTGATTTCCTTGTCACAACACCACTGGGAGAGAAGGCCAAGCTAAACAAATATTTTCCATTAGTTGATGTGATGATTGGAGAATTCAATTTGAGAGCCGACTTGGTGTGTATGCCCATGGAAGGCTATGATGTTATATTAGGAGCCGATTAGCTATCCACCTATGGGCCTAGCGTTGATTGTAATAGAGGGAAAATTAAATTTAATGAAATTCCTAAGCTATCCTTCACAGAGCATAGACACAAGAGGCGTTTGTCTCTAATCTCTGCCATTTGTGCACAAGGTATGATTAGGAAAGGATGTGTGGCATTCATTGCCACTGTTGTAGTTGAAAAGAAAGAGACCAAGATAGCAGATATACACATAGTGCAAGCCTACTCTGACGTTTTCCCCGAGGAGCTGACAGGAATTCCACCTGAACGAGATGTAAATTTCTCTATCGACTTGATCCCTGGAGCTGCACCAGTGTCACATCAACCTTATAGAATGTCTCTTGCCGAGTTGAAGGAATTGAAGTATCAATTGATGGAGTTGTTGGAGAAAGGTTTCATCAGACCAAGTACTTTCCCATGGGGAGCACCCATTCTATTTGTCAAGAAGAAGGACAGATTCATGAGATTGTGCATTGACTGTAGGCAGTTGAACCAGCTGACTATCAAAAATAAATACCCTCTACCTCGCGTTGATGAATTATTTGATCAAATATCTAGAGCTAAATATTTATCCAAGATTGACCTTAGGTCTGGATATCATCAGATGAGAATGAAGGATGAAGATATTTATAAGATGACTTTCAGGAGGAGGTATGGACATTATGAATTTATCGTTATGCTTTTTGATCTAACAAATACTCCTATAGCTTGTATGCAATTGATGAACAGAATCTATCAGCCATTTCTAGACAAATTCTTCGTGGTATTCATTGATGACATCCTTATATATTCCAAGACCAAAGAAGAGCATGAGAAGCATCTGAGCATCACTCTATAGATCTTGCGTGACAACAAACTCTATGCAAAATTGAGCAAGTGTGAATTCTGGCTCGACGAAGTTTCATTTGTAGGCCATGTTATATCCAAAGAAGGTATAGTTATTGATCCTTTCAAAGTCGAAGCTATACTCAATTGGGGACAACCAACAAATGTGACCGAAGTTAGAAGTTTTATTGGGCTAGTTGGTTACTACAGACGGTTCATCAAAGACTTCTCGAAGATTGTTGTTCTCCTTACCCACCTCACCAAGAAGGAGAACCCCTATGTCTGGAGCAAGGAATGTGAGAAGAGCTTTCAGACATTAAAGAAATGCTTGACATCTGCACCTATCCTTGTTTTACTAATTGAAGGTGTAGAATTCTCAGTCTATACTGATGCATCTGGAATCGGTCTAGGTTGTGTGCTGATGCATGAGGAAAAGGTGATAGCCTATTCATCAAGACAATTAAAGCTTCATGAGGTCAACTACCCTGTCCATGACTTAGAATTGGCTGCGGTTGTCTTTGCACTAAAGATCTGGAGACATTATCTCTATGGTGAACAATTCATTGTTTACTCAGATCACAGAAGCCTGAAGTATCTATTCTCTCAGAAGAAGTTCAACATGAGACAGAGAAGATAGTTGGAGTACCTTAAGGACTTTGACTTCAACATTTCAATATCACCCTCGTAAGGGTAATGTTGTAGCTGATGCACTTAGCAGGAAGCCTGTGGCATCCTTGTCTTGTTTAGTTATGGGCGAAATATAATTGTTAGAACAATTCGCCAAACTAGACATTAATATTGAGGAAAGGAGCAATCATGTACTGATTGCTAACCTCAGGGTGCAACCCGACATTTATGTTGAGATCAAAGATCAACAAGCAAACGATCCATTCTTGGTTCGTGTCAGGGAAATTATAGCTGACAGACCAGATTTCTCCATCACTGAGGATGGAAGACTACTGTTTTATGGCAAGACCAGTGTGCCCGACAATGAAGAACTGAAAAGGAAGTTGATGGATGAAGCTCACAAGACTAAATGCACTATTCACCCTAGTGCAACCAAGATGTACCAAGATATGAAAAAAACATTCTGGTGGCCTAACATGAAGCGTGAGGTAGCTGAGCATGCCGCACACTGTCTCACCTATCAGAAAGTCAAGGCAGAGGATCGACGTCCTGCAAGTATACTCAGACCCCTGAACATACCAGAATTGAAGTGGGAAAGCATTGGCATGGACTTCATCATGGGTTTACCCCAAACTCATGGTAGACTCGATGCTATTTGGGTCATAGTAGATCAAGTAACCAAGTCTGCACACTTCTTAGCAATCAAGAGTACCTGAAGTGTGGACGTGTTAGCCGTAATGTATATAAAGGAGATTGTGAGACTACATGGAGTTCCTGCATCCATAGTCTCCGATCATGACCCAAGGTTTACCTCTCACTTTTGAAAAGGACTTCAAACTGCACTCAGTACTAAACTCAATTTTAGTACTGCTTTCCACCCACAGACGGATGGTCAGACTGAGAGGACGAAGCAAATCTTAGAAGACATGCTACGAGCTTGTACTATAGATTTTGAAGGATACTAGAATGAGCAACTACCACTGATGGAGTTTGCATACAACAATAGTTATCAGACAAGTATAAAGATGGCACCATTTTAAGCACTGTATGGCAGAAGTTGTAGATCACCAGTATGTAGGAATGAGGTTGGTGAACAACAATGGTTGGGACCTGACTTAGTGCAAACCACTAGCAGAGATGTTCAACTCATCAGAGATAGATTCAAAATAGCCCAATCCAGGCAAAAGAGCTATGCAGATAAAAGAAGAAGAGACCTAGAGTTTCAGGTTGGAGATCATATACTACTCAAGGTATCCCCAACCCGAGGATTCCAAAGGTTTGGAATCAAAGGCAAGTTAAGACCAAGGTTCATCGGTCCTTTTGAAGTACTCGAGAGAGTTGGTGAAGTAGCATATCGTCTGGCATTACCTCCAAAATACTCTACCGTACACAATGTCTTCCATGTGTCTATGCTGAGAAAGTATGTGTACAACCCATCTCATGTGATACGCTACGACGATAGTCTTGCACAAGGATATGACTTATGAAGAGAAGCCAGTTAGAATACTAGACAAGAAGATTCAACAACTTTGAAATCGATCTATACCCATGGTGAATATACTTTGGAACAACCATGGAGTAGCAGAAGCAACGTAGGAACTAGAATCGACAATGAGACGGAATTATCCAGATCTATTCGGTAAGACATTCTTCCTTATATGATCATATGAATTTGGGGACCAAATTTATTTTAAGAGGGGAGGATGTAGCAACTCTCAATTTTTAAATTGAGATAAATAAATTAAATTAAGAAGAAATGTGTATGAATTAAAATCTATTAAGAAAAAATAAGTGATGGGCTTTAGATAATGGTTCATACATGAGCAAATGGGCCATAAAGCAAAGGCCCAATGATGGATGAGAGACAAATAGGTCTAATTTCGTGCCTAAATTATTAATAAATCAAAAAGGTCAAGATAATCACTATTATGGCTCATAAATATCCTAAATAGAGTCCTAACACTATCCTAACTAGTTGGCCACGGTTTTAGAGCCCACCCCAAGCCAATAAAAAGATAAATGCTACGCAAAAGCTAGATAAATATGAAAATTTGGATTGGAGGAAGAGTTAGAAGTTAGAGGGACTCTTAAACCCTAAACATACAATAAAACACTTCAATCTCATCCTTGGCCGACCCTAATGCTACTCTGAGAACTCTTGGACGTGGGAAGGAGGCCATTGGAGGAGAACTTCGTCAAGAAGGAGACTTGGAAGGGAGTTCTTAGCGTTCTTCACGTTCTTTCCCTAGGATCACAAAAGCGCTCAAAGGTAGGCAATCTCTTAAGCAAAAGTAAATTAAACTCGACCCTAGATAGTCCATGATCTCAGCATCAAAAGTCCCATATTTTTCCCAATTTATATCATGTTGTTTATGAGTATTTCATGCCCAAAGATCTGTTGAGGGCATATACCCGACCCTTCATGTTCTCTTTAAATCATAGTTTACACTTTATCTCGTGAAGGGAGATTTTGACTATATGTTCTACTCGATGTCATGAATCCATTGATACTATTTTCCCTAATTTCTATCATGTATGTTGTACGAAGTTATCAATCCATGTTCATTGTGTCAGATTTTTGGTTCATCATAAAGTACCCTATTCATAGCATGCTCATACCATGTTAGAAGTCTAATTACTCTTTATTGTTGATACCTCTGCAAGTCTAGTTTTGTTTAAAAATGATTTTGTGATTTTTTATTAAGTATTCGATTTTATATGAATTTTTAAAGGCCCTTGTGTCAAGCCCTTGGAGGACTGGACCGCAACCCAAGGTGCTCCATTTCACTTTTTTGGGTTCGGCCAAGGTGTCTAATGTAGCGACCCTGGATATCTATGCCCAATAAGGCTCCATATTTAAGTCCGCCTCCCACGATCAGACCGAAGTCTCGCAAGAGATATCTCACACAGGTGTCCAGTAAGAATATAAAAGATAATCACAAGAATATAAGATATAAGAAAGTATATGTTCTCATATTCATTTACCATAAATTACACTACCCCAATACAATATTACATGTCCAAGAGAAAAGTACAACAACCTGGGGCATACCCTGAGGGAGCAAAGCTCACCATAAACACAACTACAACTCAACTGCTGGTGGTACAAGTCTGCCACAATGCCGCTGCAAGCCAAACACACGGCAAACTCTAAAAAGAACTGTAAGGGAGTGAGCCTCAACAAGTCACAGGCTCAGCAAGGATGTCCCAAAAACACAACAAACCAGCAACTGAAAGAAGGAACCAAGTCCTCAACCCCCAACGGTCTCACTGGCAGCACCAACTAAAACACTAATGAAGAAAAACATGCTAACAATAAACATAATTAAACTGAATTAAACATAAACACACTAGCTGACACAGCTTAAGGGAAACAAAGGAAGCAACAGGACTAGTGTAGACACACTAGTCCACCACGGTAGCTGAAAGAACCACGCCACAAGCCACATGGACCAACTACTATCCGACGGTAACGAGACTGACAACAAGGAGTCAGTCCCCCACAGAATGAACGAGTGAAGCAGGGCCGCACAGGCCAACAACTGACGAAGGGTAATAGAACTAACAACAAGGGTTAGTCCACAACAATACCCACGATAACAAACACATCAGAGAACTACCCACAAAAGGGTACAACACCATAAATGGAAGGTCACATAATGAGACCCCCATAGAAATCGGTCTACCTCAACACCTGAAAAGGCTAGCACGCTGCATGCCACAATAGCCAACAACCCACACAGCGTACAGGTACCTGACGCCACGAGGTACCACAACCTGACGCCACGCTGTTTTGATGTTTAACAATTTTAAATTATTTGCACATGTGCTCATAGCATTCTATCAATTCATCATAAGATATATCATTCTCTGAATCAAAATTGGATATTGATGCGTCAAATGGGTCTGAATTAGATTTACTTGACCTTTGAGAGTTTCTTGACTTCTCTGACAGATATGATCTTTCAGATTTGTCTGAACTAGGAGAACCTCTGGAGCTGCCAAGAGCCATGAAGCATTTGTCTTTGGCTTTATTTGTAATCTTGCTTGTCTTTTTAAAGGAGTCCTGTATTTTATCAACATGGTTATCAAACTCAATACACATTGGTCTATTTATGATACTCGAGAAGTCAGACATATTTCTGAGTATGTTATAGATGAATAAACCAACCAACAAAGTAATCAGATCAGTTCAGAATCAATTATAGACCCGATCAGAGCAATTAAGCACACATAAACAGATATGCCAAATCACAATCGTTGAACAGAAAACCTTCTCTGATACCAATTGTTAGGATCGGATATTCGGTTATGGCAAAGCTAGAAGGGGGGGTTGAATAGATTTGCAGCGGAAACTTAAGCAATTTGAAAATTACTTCGAATTAAAAGATCTACTCAATTAAAACCCCTCTGATCTGATGTAATGTGTGTGAACAAATTAACAGTTAGTGTGTAGACGAAATCCTATGCATGCATCTAGCGCAACACAATGCAAACCACAAATCAAACCACAGTGCACAAGGGATTTTTTAGGTGGTTCGGAGATCACACCACGTGACTCCTACGTCCACCCCCCACACAGTGAGGACACACTACTCAAGAACTGAGTACAACACACACACGAGCACACCGGCTCAACCACACACACACACGCTAGATCAAGTCCACAAAAGATTAGATCCTCTAGCCTTGATCTGACCAACACACCACACACACGTTGTCTGATGCAAACACGTAATCAGAACAACAATCCACACGTGGATCAAGCACAAGGAACACTTGAACCACTACCACACACACAAAGATATGAAAGGTAGAATAAAAGAAGAGTTCTGAGTTGAAGATCAAATCCAAATGAAGAACTCCTCGTGGTGGTCGTCCAGAAGAACTTCGAGCTTTGTCTTGACAGGTATCAGTTGATGGAGAAGCTTGAAGGATGGACAAACCAACTTCAACTCTGCTCGTGAGATGGATCTTCCTCGCGCTGGATGGAGAGTTGAAGCAGAAAATAGGGGAACCTTCTTCTTCTTGTTCTTGGCTTAGGGTTTTTTGTGTGGAGGCTCCCTTGCTGCGAAAATAGCCTCATATGATCCTTATATAATGGTGTTCAAGCATAGAGAGTCGTGCTAAAAGGAAACACCCAAATATAGATCATATCCTGGCCATTAGATCTTCCCAAAACTCCGTCTGTCGACAGTCGATGACCATCTGTCGACAGATGTCTTCTTTTGTGCAAATGACAGAAGTCTGGATGTTCAGGACTGTGGGATCTGTCGACAGTAGACTTCCCATCTGTCGACAGATGAAGACTTCCTAAGCAATGTGACTTCGGGCTGATCTTTCCTGTGCAATCTGTCGACAGGTACTTTTGTGTCTGTCGACATGTGACCTTATTTCTTGCTTTTTGTGATCTTTCTCACTTGTTTGGTGAGAGCTTGACTTTGGGCATTTGTACCGACATGATAAAACATGTAAAGTTAAGTATTTTGAATACACAAATGATCAAGTATTGCATTGGGTTCTTTGTCATGTGTCAAGTGTATTAAACCTCAATTGAAGTTATTCATCATCAAAAAAACATGTTGTTATAAATGTTAGAATGAAAACCCAACATTCTCCAATATGAGAACCTAACATTCTCCCCCTTTTTGATGATGACAAAATTTTCAATTTATGCATAATTGATGTTTCTCCCCCTTTTGACAACATTCAAAAAGATAATGAGTGCACACAAGTAAAAGAATGAAGCAAAGAATTGTATGACCACATAACTGAATTGTGAAAGATATGAGTGGGGAATGAGTGTTCAAATGAGATTGCAAGGTTGAGAATAGGTTGATACCCACTACAAAATGTCATGAACACTAGTATTAAGACACATAAAAATTCTACAATGGTTAAAAGATAATACTCCGGGAATCTCAAGTTATAGCATTTAGAATACATCGTTCAAAAACATATGAAAATGAGATAACCCTTTTGAATAAAACCATTGAAGAAAATCATATACTTAGTGGGTGATGTTCAGTTGGTAAATGAAGGCAATGTCTACATGAACAATTGACAATAGACAACCCATTGCCCTTGATTTAAATCTTGGAGGCTCCACTCTATTTCTAACATTTGAACAATTTAAGTGGTAATTAGGATCACTTTTACCTTTTGACGTGAAGGTAGACATTTGGGATGCCCGTACCCCCAGTTACTCAGTGTGAGTGACCATCATACCATTATGCAGAGATAATGAAAGGACTTTTTGACGCGAAGACAGACATTTGTGATGCCCGTGTCCCCGGTTACTCAGTGATACTCATCATTGCTCTGCCTTTGTCCCAATTCACATATTTGTTTTTTTTTTTTTTGACTTTAGAAATAGGTAGCTTTTCTCTTTTTTTTTAAGTTGGAAAATCAAGTTCAAAAGGTTTATTAAGGTCAAAGGCCAATGCAAAGACATTAAGTTCAAAAACCTTCTTACTTGTCAATCCATATAGGAACATGATCATCCACAAGGGAGTTATCCAAGTGAGTTAGGTTAAAATCATTAGATTTGTTCAATATTTTCTAGATGATACAACCTAGACTCAATCACAAAATATTATTTCAAAATCATTGTGATTAACCATATGTCTTTGATACTATGTGAGGATGAAAGGTTATAATGAATATTTATACCCAATTCTCCCCTTGCATCAATGATATGAACATACTCATGAAGAAATTATGAAGAAGGATGAAGAATTTACAGAAAATGTGTATATGTCGACAGCAAGAATGTGCCTGTCGACAGATGCACACAGGCCTAAAAGGCTTGGTTCTGGGAGAGCTTGTCTGTCGACAGATGTGATAGTGCCTGTCGACAGATACTTGAGAAAATCAGTGTTGAGGCATAGAATTGAGTGACATGAAGAACAAGATTTTGAGAAGTAATGACACAATGAATATGAAGGGTTTCTCTCAAGTATTTCACTCAACCTACCTTGAACTTACTCCCCCATAAGATGTGCATGTGTTGAGACAACTTTCAAGCATGATATATATACATTCATGACAAGCATTTGCACATAGATTTCATGAGCATATGAGCACTTTCAAATTTACTCCCCCATAACACATGCATAGTAAATGTATCAAGCAATTCACACATTATTGAGCACTCAACTAGCCTTATGCATTACATGACTTTTGGTACTTGGCGGAGTATTTTACTCACGCATAATGATAGTTTCCAAACAGGCATAACTTATTTTTCCACATGTCATCATTTGATATACCAAGAGGTCATGAGCACAGTTACACAAGCAGGATGGCATGATTCCAATTGCTAAGTGGCATTGTCATGTGGGGGTATCAACAAAATACATTCTTCATTCCTCAGATAGAATTAAAAATCCATTTCAATTCTTGCAGTTCAAAACTGAAGTGACAAAGAGATTTTACCTGAACAGTCTTCAATCTCAGTTAAAAAATAATAATTTTTACCTTTGTTCTCCATCATTTCTTGCCTTGCACAGCCAATGGCATGAATCCATTTCTAATTTTTGGCTGCAAGACATCTCAGCTTGTTGATCAAGCTTGTTTTGGGACCCACACTTGCTTGGGTCCTTCAATGACATTAATGTTAGAATCTAACAATGAAGATTTTAGAATCCAAAGTGATTTGGTTTTTGGATTTCTATTGTTTTGTGCAATTTTCATGTTCATAGATATATGAAATTTTTTATCTTTATGAACATGATGTTTATCCTTGTGTTTATGAACACATGGATTATTATGGAGCTTTGAAGCATGCACAGAATCATGTTTTTTATGCCAACAGTTCTTAGAAATATGACCAATTTTATGACATGGGAAGCATTAGACTGGTTTGGCATGATTATGACAGTGTTGATTTTTATTCCAGTAGAAATTAGCAAGATGACCAGGCCTATTGCATTTAAAACAAATGGGTTGAGCATTTACCTGAAGCTTACCATAGTATGAGTGCATTTGCTGGAATTTCTGAGGTCCTCTAGAATACCTTTGATTGTCCTTGGGTTGAGAAGAAGGAGATGGTACCCTTTGGTATCTCTTGGCGTGATGTGGAGTTGGAGATTTCCTTGAAACATTCTGGGCCTCTGGAGGAGGTGTAGAGACCCTGTAGACTCTTGTTTTCTTCTCCATTTTCTTTTTCTGGTTTTCAATTGAAACATGATTCTTCCTATTTGGAGCCTTTTTGTTCAATTTTTTCTTTTCAGCTTTCAATGCAACAATTTCTTTTTCAGAAGTTAGAAGTTGGCTTTTCATGACATCCAGACCATTTTGTATTTTGTTCTTTTCAATTTCACTTTGAACAATTTGATTTTCCAAGTCAGCAATTTTCTGCTTAGCATTGTTCCATTCATCATTTAATGGTATGTTATGATACAAGCCTTCAATCTTCTTTTTCAGATGATTATTCTCCTCAAACAGTTGATTGCATTTTTCTTTTATTTGATGATCATGAGCCATGTTGGAGATTTGTTTGATCAATTAATCATTATCAAATTTGAGATTTTCATTATGATCAATAAATTTTTCATTTTGATTTTTCAAATCAGAATTTTCAGATTCCACATGATCATGATCTTCTTTCAACTTAGAAAACTTGATTTCATAGTTTTTGACTTCCTTTTCCAATTTTTCATTCTTCATTTTCAATGTTTCATTTTCTTCATAGAATGCTTGAGCATTATCAATTATCATTTCATTCTTTTCCAGATTTTCTTTAGCTTCTTGTTTTGATGTTTAACAGTTTTAAATTGTTTGCACATGTGCTCATAGCATTCTATCAATTCATCATAAGATATATCATTCTCTGAATCAGAATTGGATATTGATGCGTCAAATGGGTCTGAATTAGATTTACCTGACCTTTGAGAGTTTCTTGACTTCTCTGACAGATATGATCTTTCAGATTTGTCTGAACTAGGAGAACCTCTGGAGCTGCCAAGAGCCATGAAGCATTTGTCTTTGGCTTTATTTGCAATCTTGCTTGTCTTTTTAAAGGAGTCCTGTATTTTATCAACATGGTTATCAAACTCAATACACATTGGTCTATTTATGATACTCGAGAACTCAGACATATTTCTGAGTATGTTATAGATGAATAAACCAACCAACAAAGTAATCAGATCAGTTCAGAATCAATTATAGACCCGATCAGAGCAATTAAGCACACATAAACAGATATGCCAAATCACAATCGTTGAACAGAAAACCTTCTCTGATACCAATTGTTAGGATCGATATTCGGTTATGGCAAAGCTAGAAGGGGGGGTTGAATAGATTTGCAGCGGAAACTTAAGCAATTTGAAAATTACTTCGAATTAAAAGATCTACTCAATTAAAACCCCTCTGATCTGATGTAATGTGTGTGAACAAATTAACAGTTAGTGTGTAGACGAAATCCCTATGCATGCATCTAACGCAACACAATGCAAACCACAAATCAAACCACAGTGCACAAGGGATTTTTTAGGTGGTTCGGAGATCACACCACGTGACTCCTACGTCCACCCCCCACACAGTGAGGACACACTACTCAAGAACTGAGTACAACACACACACGAGCAATCCGGCTCAACCACACACACACATGCTAGATCAAGTCCACAAAAGATCAGATCCTCTAGCCTTGATCTGACCAACACACCACACACACGTTGTCTGATGCAAACACGCAATCAGAACAACAATCCACACGTGGATCAAGCACAAGGAACGCTTGAACCACTACCACACACACAAAGATATGAAAGGTAGAATAAAAGAAGAGTTCTGATTTGAAGATCAAATCCAAATGAAGAACTCCTCGTGGTGGTCGTCCAGAAGAACTTCGAGCTTTGTCTTGACTGGTATCAGTTGATGGAGAAGCTTGAAGGATGGACAAACCAACTTCAACTCTGTTCATGAGATGGATCTTCCTCGTGCTGGATGGAGAGTTGAAGCAGAAAACAGGGGAACCTTCTTCTTCTTGTTCTTGGCTTAGGGTTTTTTGTGTGGAGGCTCCCTTGCTGCGAAAATAGCCTCATATGATCCTTATATAATGGTGGCTAAGCATAGAGAGTCGTGCTAAAAGGAAACACCCAAATATAGATCATATCCTGGCCATTAGATATTCCCAAAACTCCGTATGTCGACAGTCGATGACCATCTGTCGACAGATGTCTTCTTTTATGCAAATGACAGAAGTATGGATGTTCAGGACTGTGGGATCTGCCGATAGTCGACTTCCCATCTGTCGACAGATGAAGACTTCCTGAGCAATGTGACTTCGGGCTGATCTTTCCTGTGCAATCTGTCGACAGGTACTTTTGTGTCTGTCGACAGGTGACCTTATTTCTTGCTTTTTGTGATCTTTCTCACTTGTTTGGTGAGAGCTTGACTTTGGGCATTTGTACCTACATGATAAAACATGTAAAGTTAAGTATTTTGAATACCCAAATGATTAAGTATTGCATTGGGTTCTTTGTCATGTGTCAAGTGTATCAAACCTCAATTGAAGTTATTCATCATCAAAAAAACATGTTGTTATAAATGTTAGAATGAAAACCCAACATTCTCCAATATGAGAACCCAACATTCTCACCCTTTTTTATGATGACAAAATTTTCAATTTATGCACAATTGATGTTTCTCCCCCTTTTGACAACATTCAAAAAGATAATGAGTGCACACAAATAAAAGAATGAAGCAAAGAATTGTGTGACCACATAACTGAATTGTGAAAGATATGAGTGGGGAATGAGTGTTCAAATGAGATTGCAAGGTTGAGAATAGGTTGATACCCACTACAAAATGTCATGAACACTAGTATTAAGACACATAAAAATTCTACAATAGTTAAGAGATAATACTCCGGGAATCTCAAGTTATAGCATTTAGAATACATCGTTCAAAAACATATGAAAATGAGATAACCCTTTTGAATAAAACCATTGAAGAAAATCATATACTTAGTGGGTGATGTTCAGTTGGTAAATGAAGGCAATGTCTACATGAACAATTGACAATAGACAACCCATTGCCCTTGATTTAAATCTTGGAGGCTCCACTCTATTTCTAACATTTGAACAATTTAAGTGGTAATTAGGATCACTTTTACCTTTTGACGTGAAGGTAGACATTTGGGATGCCCGTACCCCCAGTTACTCAGTGTGAGTGACCATCATACCATTATGCAGAGATAATGAAAGGACTTTTTGACGCGAAGACAGACATTTGTGATGCCCGTGTCCCCGGTTACTCAGTGATACTCATCATTGCTCTGCCTTTGTCCCAATTCACATATTTGTTTTTTTTTTTTTTTGACTTTAGAAATAGGTAGCTTTTCTCTTTTTTTTTAAGTTGGAAAATCAAGTTCAAAAGGTTTATTAAGGTCAAAGGCCAATGCAAAGACATTAAGTTCAAAAACCTTCTTACTTGTCAATCCATATAGGAACATGATCATCCACAAGGGAGTTATCCAAGTGAGTTAGGTTAAAATCATTAGATTTGTTCAATATTTTCTAGATGATACAACCTAGACTCAATCACAAAATATTATTTCAAAATCATTGTGATTAACCATATGTCTTTGATACTATGTGAGGATGAAAGGTTATAATGAATATTTATACCCAATTCTCCCCTTTCATCAATGATATGAACATACTCATGAAGAAATTATGAAGAAGGATGAAGAATTTACAGAAAATGTGTATATCGACAGCAAGAATGTGCCTGTCGACAGATGCACACAGGCCTAAAGGCTTGGTTCTGGGAGAGCTTGTCTGTCGACAGATGTGATAGTGCCTGTCGACAGATACTTGAGAAAATCAGTGTTGAGGCATAGAATTGAGTGACATGAAGAACAAGATTTTGAGAAGTAATGACACAATGAATATGAAGGGTTTCTCTCAAGTATTTCACTCAACCTACCTTGAACATACTCCCCTATAAGATGTGCATGTGTTGAGACAACTTTCAAGCATGATATATATACATTCATGACAAGCATTTGCACATAGATTTCATGAGCATATGAGCACTTTCAAATTTACTCCCCCATAACACATGCATAGTAAATGTATCAAGCAATTCACACATTATTGAGCACTCAACTAGCCTTATGCATTACATGACTTTTGGTACTTGGCGGAGTATTTTACTCACGCATAATGATAGTTTCCAAACAGGCATAACTTGTTTTTCCACATGTCATCATTTGATATACCAAGAGGTCATGAGCACAGTTACACAAGCAGGATGGCATGATTCCAATTGCTAAGTGGCATTGTCATGTGGGGGTATCAACAAAATACATTCTTCATTCCTCAAATAGAATTAAAAATCCATTTCAATTCTTGCAGTTCAAAACTGAAGTGATAAAGAGATTTTACCTGAACAGTCTTCAATCTCAGTTAAAAAAAAACAATTTTTACCTTTGTTCTCCATCATTTCTTGCCTTGCACAGCCAATGGCATGAATCCATTTCTAATTTTTGGCTGCAAGACATCTCAGCTTGTTGATCAAGCTTGTTTTGGGACCCACACTTGCTTGGGTCCTGCAATGACATTAATGTTAGAATCTAACAATGAAGATTTCAGAATCCAAAGTGATTTGGTTTTTGGATTTCTATTGTTTTGTGCAGTTTTCATGTTCATAGATATATGAAATTTTTTATCTTTATGAACATGATGTTTATCCTTGTGTTTATGAACACATGGATTATTATGGAGCTTTGAAGCATGCACAGAATCATGTTTTTTATGCCAACAGTTCTTAGAAATATGACCAATTTTATGACATAGGAAGCATTGGACTGGTTTGGCATGATTATGACAGTGTTGATTTTTATTCCAGTAGAAATTAGCAAGATGACCAGGCCTATTGCATTTAAAACAAATGGGTTGAGCATTTACCTGAAGCTTACCATAGTATGAGTGCATTTGCTGGAATTTCTGAGGTCCTCTAGAATACCTTTGATTGTCCTTGGGTTGAGAAGAAGGAGATGGTACCCTTTGGTATCTCTTGGCGTGATGTGGAGTTAGAGATTTCCTTGAAACATTCTGGGCCTCTGGAGGAGGTGTAGAGACCCTGTAGACTCTTGTTTTCTTCTCCTTTTTCTTTTTCTGGTTTTCAATTGAAACATGATTCTTCCTATTTGGAGCCTTTTTATTCAATTTTTTCTTTTCAGCTTTCAATGCAACAATTTCTTTTTCAGAAGTTAGAAGTTGGCTTTTCATGACATCCAGACCATTTTGTATTTTGTTCTTTTCAATTTCACTTTGAACAATTTGATTTTCCAAGTCAGCAATTTTCTGCTTAGCATTGTTCCATTCATCATTTAATGGTCTGTTATGATACAAGCCTTCAATCTTCTTTTTCAGATGATTATTCTCCTCAAACAGTTGATTGCATTTTTCTTTTATTTGATGATCATGAGCCATGTTGGAGATTTGTTTGATCAATTGATCATTATCAAATTTGAGATTTTCATTATGATCAATCAATTTTTCATTTTGATTTTTCAAATCAGAATTTTCAGATTCCACATGATCATGATCTTCTTTCAACTTAGAAAACTTGATTTCATAGTTTTTGACTTCCTTTTCCAATTTTTCATTCTTCATTTTCAATGTTTCATTTTCTTCATAGAATGCTTGAGCATTATCAATTATCATTTCATTCTTTTCCAGATTTTCTTTTAGCTTCTTGTTTTGATGTTTAACAGTTTTAAATTGTTTGCACATGTGCTCATAGCATTCTATCAATTCATTATAAGATATATCATTCTCTGAATCAGAATTGGATATTGATGCATCAAATGGGTCTGAATTAGATTTACCTGATCTTTGAGAGTTTCTTGACTTCTCTGACAGATATGATCTTTCAGATTTGTCTGAACTAGGAGAACCTCTGGAGCTGCCAAGAGCCATGAAGCATTTGTCTTTGGCTTTATTTGCAATCTTGCTTGTCTTTTTAAAGGAGTCCTGTATTTTATCAACATGGTTATCAAACTCAATACACATTGGTCTATTTATGATACTCGAGAACTCAGACATATTTCTGACTATGTTATAGATGAATAAACCAACCAACAAAGTAATCAGATCAGTTCAGAATCAATTATAGACCCGATCAGAGCAATTAAGCACACATAAACAGATATGCCAAATCACAATCGTTGAACAGAAAACCTTCTCTGATACCAATTGTTAGGATCGGATATTCGGTTATGGCAAAGCTAGAAGGGGGGGTTGAATAGATTTACAGCGGAAACTTAAGCAATTTGAAAATTACTTCGAATTAAAAGATCTACTCAATTAAAACCCCTCTGATCTGATGTAATGTGTGTGAACAAATTAACAGTTAGTGTGTAGACGAAATCTCTATGCATGCATCTAGCGCAACACAATGCAAACCACAAATCAAACCACAGTGCACAAGGGATTTTTTAGGTGGTTCGGAGATCACACCACGTGACTCCTACGTCCACCCTCCACACAGTGAGGACACACTACTCAAGAACTGAGTACAACACACACACGAGCACACCGGCTCAACCACACACACACATGCTAGATCAAGTCCACAAAAGATCAGATCCTCTAGCCTTGATCTGACCAACACACCACACACACGTTGTCTGATGCAAACACGCAATCAGAACAACAATCCACACGTGGATCAAGCACAAGGAATGCTTGAACCACTACCACACACACAAAGATATGAAAGGTAGAATAAAAGAAGAGTTCTGAGTTGAAGATCAAATCTAAATGAAGAACTCCTCGTGGTGATCGTCCAGAAGAACTTCGAGCTTTGTCTTGACAGGTATCAGTTGATGGAGAAGCTTGAAGGATGGACAAACCAACTTCAACTCTGCTCGTGAGATGGATCTTCCTCGCGCTGGATGGAGAGTTGAAGCAGAAAACAGGGGAACCTTCTTCTTCTTGTTCTTGGCTTAGGGTTTTTTGTGCGGAGGCTCCCTTGTTGCGAAAATAGCCTCATATGATCCTTATATAATGGTGTCCAAGCATAGAGAGTCGTGCTAAAAGGAAACACCCAAATATAGATCATATCCTGGCCATTAGATCTTCCCAAAACTCCGTATGTCGACAGTCGATGACCATCTGTCGACAGATGTCTTCTTTTGTGCAAATGACAGAAGTCTGGATGTTCAGGACTGTGGGATCTGTCGACAGTCGACTTCCCATCTGTCGACAGATGAAGACTTCCTGAGCAATGTGACTTCGGCCTGATCTTTCCTGTGCAATCTGTCGATAGGTACTTTTGTGTCTGTCGACAGGTGACCTTATTTCTTGCTTTTTGTGATCTTTCTCACTTGTTTGGTGAGAGCTTGACTTTGGGCATTTGTACCTACATGATAAAACATGTAAAGTTAAGTATTTTGAATACACAAATGATCAAGTATTGCATTGGGTTCTTTGTCATGTGTCAAGTGTATCAAACCTGAATTGAAGTTATTCATCATCAAAAAAACATGTTGTTATAAATGTTAGAATGAAAACCCAACATTCTCCAATATGAGAACCCAACAACTACCCTGTCACGTTCTCACTAAAATGCGATGGTTCAAACCGTCGCCTTCTCAGGCAAACGGCTGAACCCCCATCTCCTCCCAGAAAACCATTCCACAGACTGATTAAACTACCATTTTATTCATTAAAACATAAGAGACAACCCCATACACTGCCATAGCATGGTTTTCAAAACTCTAAACCAATTAAACAATTAAAAGCAAAGAGGGTAGTCTCCCTATCAACTCAAAGAACCTGCAAAATGCAAGAAACGCTGCACCGCCAGCAAGTCCATGCTCCGGGCGTCCTCCTCGCGTAGAACCCGCACCGAGCCAACCACCTGGAAGCCGAAAACACCAAAAGAGCCGCAAAACCTCCTCCCCTCCGTCGGACAGAGCCACCTCTGCTCTATCTGGCCCGAAACAAAGCCATAAATGCCATAGTCAAAATGGTGACATTGGCAGACATTGCGTTTAACATGCATTAAACGCGACATACCAAACCGTCGCCAAACACGCCGCACACCGGAAAGACAGTTTGGTGAATCGCAACATAGGAAGCCGTCGCGTTCAAAATGCGATGACATACCCCGTCGCCTTCTTCACCAGAAAATGTGCAAGCTATATGGGCTAAAACTTAAGGCCCACAACACCCACACAAGACCCGAAAGCCACAACCAAGGCTCACTGACCCCACATTGGCCATGAGCACCACGCCAAAACCATTAAACACGTATCCGAACAGCCGTGACGTTACATCTGACAATGCGATGACACGATCGATCGTGTTCTCAGCCGGGTCGCGACAGCGGATTATGTCGCATTGGGAACACGATGGTCAACTGCATCACATCTTTGTGTCCTATTCTGATTTCCATGATCGTGACAAATCCTAACGTCGCGACTATTGGTCACCAATTGGTACCCTTACCGGCCTTGAACGAGTCGGCTCTGCCCGTCACATCTATGAACTGATTGCCTTAGACACGACTGGACACCCTGTCGCCTTTCAGTCATGAATCGATTGGCCTGTTCCGATTCCCTTGAACGTGATAGACCTAACCATCACGATTTGAACGCGACTAGTACATACGTCGCATTTCACTCTGTGATTCTCGAACCCTAATAGTTAATGTAATCTTGCAAATTCATGCTCTATAATCATGGTTAAACCCTTGTAATGCTCTTAATGAATAGTAACATCATGTTAATTAATCTTCAATTATATTCACATGATTTTCTTATTTAAAAGACATGTGCACGACTCTCGTATGTTATCTTTGATTCTTTCTCACATACACATACCAAACATGAATTTTTGACATGAGACTTTACAAAAACCACCTCAATAATATACCTGGTAATTAAGTGCGATATTTCATAATAATTTTCTTGTTATTTTAAATGAACTTGTCTTCATTTTATTTGCTCTATTTAATACCATTATCACGTCCCTCTGCCTTCGAGCACTCAAGGCAAGACATACAAATGTTTCTGTACACTCTTTTCTTGACTTGGACGACCTCTCCATTAGGAATCCTCTTGACTAAACTAGTAACTCCTTGTTCTAGGCCTTCGTAGGACTCCTTGGCTTTGGCGAACGTCCATTGTCGACGAGCAGGTTGTACCATCAATACCTATTTTACCCTTAGGGATCAGCATGATCCAATGGCCTTAGATTGCTCTCTTACCTTGAGATCACGGCGGACCACTGAACTGTGTTCGTAGCACGGCCACTGGGCGGTTAGTGAATTCTACCAGACTGCCAGCATCAACCATGTGTGTTGTGCAACTATTACTATCGCCTGTTTAACGTTGTTTTACGTGAATTGACCTATAGTTCTCATCTATTCCTTATTCTCTCATCTATTCACATTCTCTCTACACTCTCGTCTATTCTTCAATTGCTCTGATCTATTTCTTGGTACTTTATTTGTCCATCTATTGATTGTCTAAGATAAAAACATAACCAATGCCAGGCAACATTATAAAGGGTCCGATCTGATTCTGGGAGGTGCGTCCGAAAGTGCTATTTGCCCATGGGAATTAAATGATCAGGATGTTCGGCATTACATCCAAGTGTTATACTATCTAGATTAATCAAAGACAATAAAAAACAAAGTGATATACTCTCTCGATTGATGAAAGTCAATCAAAGTGCTATCGTGACTTGCATGCTATCGTGCTATCTTGTGATATGGCCAATCCTTTATCATGCTAGTTGTGCTATACTCTTGGAAAAGTACCATTGTTCTGTTTTTATACTTGCTCGACTATACTTGATCATTCTCTCTATTTATCCTGCTATTCAAGACATTAATCACTTTAAACATGCTTGTGTTCGAGATATTAAGTCCTACTGGATGTTATCGCTCATCATGCGGTATTTGTTATGTGTGTTTTAGATGAGTCTGATGAGGAATACCACACGCATGAGGATGGGAACGAGGCGATGCAGGAGTGATGTAAGACCTAGCTCTCTTGGGCCCTTGGCCCTACCCTCAGGGTCATGACGGACACCCTGGTCACAACATGGTCGCGCCAGGGGAGCCTGTCGCAGTAGGCTTTTGGTCGGGGCACACCTAGCGGTCCTGACATGGTCGGGATGAGGGTGGACGTTGCGTTCTTATCGCGGCGTCTGAAGGCGACGCGATTGCTTTTCTAACCAATCTGATCGCTGTCCTCTCTGTCAAAACGGCTTTGTCGGGTGTCAGGTGCATACAGCGTTGACGTGACCTGGTAGGCCGTCGCATTCTGGCTTCCCGGTCTTCGAGGTTTGACCACCTTTTAGTGTCACGCCGGGCTCGGCGGTCGCAACATGGTCGCGATGCCCGGGGGCGTCGTGACATGCTTGCTGTTGTGCCGACTCGACCCGTCGCATCTCTAGGGCCATCGGTTCAAAACTGAGGCAGGCGACCCCCTTTCTTCTTCCCCTTCCTTTCTTCTTATTCTTTCTTCTTCCTCTCCCTCCGAGCCCTCTTCTTCTCCGGTGATTCTTGGCTTGTTCTTGGGTGCTTATGGAGAGGAGGTGACGTCCCCTTGGTGTAGGTGACGTGCTCGTGGTGCTTGGAGCGAAAAGGAGGTGGCCATTCCGACGTGAAGGCCCCAACGGGTTGGCTCTACTCTTGGAGGTAGGGACCCCTTGTTCTCCTCTCATTCTAAGCATGCTGCCTTCCCCTTGAGAGCTTGTTTCTTCGTGGTTTGGGGTTATGGGGTGTGAGGATCATTCTCGTGGTGAGTGAGGTTTGCATCGAGCGTAGATTTCTTGTAATCCATGTTTTATGAGGTTTGAGGGTGGTTGGTTGTTCTATAAGCTTTCCCATGCGTTTCCCATGCTCCCCTCCCCCACATGGATGTGTTTGTACCAATTTTGGGGAAGTCCTTGGGAGGACTGCACTGGGACGCCCCTCGACTGAGATCACGACCGTTATAGAGGTCACGATCATGTCACGACCGACAAGGCCGTCGCGACATCATCGCGACACTCTGAGGCATCGTGACTTGGTCACAATAGCCTGTGGCATCGTGACAGCACCAGAGACAAGTAAGTCCTTACGGAGTTCCATTTTTGTGGAGTCTTTGCCGTTCCAGTTCTTTCTATACCTATGGCACCAGTGCTAGTTCCTAATACGGTCCTACACTAGTCGTTCGCCTGGTGCTCGGCACCTTAGGGCTTGTCTCGTAAGAGAGGTTGTTACCGTTTACCTGGGACCCCCGTCCTCGTGCGCCTTAGAGGAAGCGTTCGGGGCGATGAGGGTACTCAAGTCACGAACTCTGGAGTTGAAGGGAAAATGGTGGTTAGGACAGCGACGTCGAGTCATTTGCAGAGCTCTCTTGGTTGGTCTGGGACACCGAGGACGGCCGGAGTTCTACCCAGTGTAGGCCAGCCAGTCCTTCTTCTCACTGCCTCACTCTTTGTGGCACCGGAACCACTTAGAGAGGCCAGGCGTGGGACCGTAGTTTGGCCAGAATACGGCAGTTACTGTGGTGTTACTTGTGTTCATGCCCCACTCTAACGAGACATGGGAGTTTGGACCTGGGTCGAGGATAAGACGTCAATGGACGCACCTGACAGGTTGACTAGTGGTAGCATTTTCCGTAGCTAGTGTCTCTTGTCTAGGCAGGGTTCTCTCTGTCTGCGTTGCCAGCCATGTGGTGGTCAGGACGTGCAGGTTCGACCGTGGTGTCCTTCTGTACCATTGCTAGTTAGTAGCTTCGCATCCGCACTTTCCCTTCTAGAGTAGAAGATATAATTACTGTTATTTATTTATATACTCTTCTGCCTGTTAGAGCCAGTAGGAGATTGGTAGTCCCTACTGAGCTTCTGTTGTGAAGCTCATCCCTTATTTTCCAGGTGAGACTTCCTAGCAGCGGCAGGGCGCACGTCGGGCGGAGTAGGCGGGGCGGTATGTAACGCCTCGAAAATTTTATTTACTAGAAAAATATGAATAATTTGATAATTAAACATAAATTACTATCGTGAGATGTAATTAATCTTAATTTAGGATTTATGTGATAATAGATGATATTTCAAGTGTCGTACTCAGAGATGCACGCTCCGACAAGGCGACACGGGAATTCTATAACGAAAATGAAATCCGAGAATACCATAATTTTCAGAAAAATGTGGTGATATTAAAAATGTAAATATCCGGAATTGTTGACGTGCGGATTTCGAGATTAAGCCGACGCAACTATTTTCCGAGCAATTTTTGCTTGGTGAAAAATAAATTCTAAAAATTAAACTAAAATCACCATAATTTGTAAAACCTTTCCATTAGCTTATGGTAGACATTTCAACTTGATTGGATATCATTAGGACACCTAAACAAGGGGTTAAATGGGCCAGCTCAATTATCATCTAATTACGGTAACCATTTTTTGAATTAAAGTTGCTTGCGTGTTGGGGGCTGAGTGAGCCACCTCACTTGGGTAGAAGGCCTACACGTTTGTCCCTTAGGTGTAAGATTGGAATGCTTGCATGGGAAACATGTTGCCATAGAAACCAAATGGTTTCTATTGCGACACATCGATGGCCAACGTGCCATCGAGCATGGGGAGGCCTGGTGGGTTATAAAAACACTCCAATAACCATCGCTGCACCTTTCCAGCACTCCTGTTCTTCCTGCTCTTGTTGTTGCTGTGCTTTCCAGCCTGGTGTTGGTGAGTTGCTGCTGGAGTTGTGTGCGTTGAAGCTGCTCTTGTTGAAGGTGTTGTAGCCGTGGTGGTTGTTGTTGCTTCTACTTCTGTTGCAGCTATGCTTGCAATCTTGACGATTCTTCCTCCTGCTAGTTGTGGGTTCCTCTGTTAAGGGGAGGTGAAAGTTTTCATCTTCTTAAAGCCAGGTAGGATTCATTCTTTCTTCTTCTCTTATTCTTGTCTCTTACCTTTGCTAGAGAATTCATGACCATGTACATGCTTGTCTCTAATCTTGTAAATTCTCTTTTGAACTATGTGTCCATCCCTTGTAATCATATTTTAGTATATGTGTCTGTAGGATTCTTTATCCTTTTCCTATCCTTGTCTTCTACTTTTGCTAAGAAGTTCCCAACCATGTACATGTTTGTCTCTAAACTTGTAAACCAACTTTAGAACAGTGTGTTTATCTCCTGTTTAGTTGTTCGAATCCTCAGACTTTTGTGTTGACTTCATGAACACTTTTGGGACTGTGTTCATCATGTAGGAATCTTCTGAAGGATCGAGAAATGATGTGGACAAGATCTAGAAGGGGGGGTTGAATAGATCTATGCCAACTATTGCGGAAGCTTAATCGATTTAGAAAAACTCTTTGAATCAGAACAATTGATAAATGAATTTCACAGATCTGAAGAGAAATTGAGTGAGTTGTGCAAAAGGAGTGTGTGAACAAGTTGATTAGATGAATTGAACGATCCTATGCATGCATCTAACGAAAGGTAAATTCAAACCACAATCAGACCAATGCACAGAGATTTTAGGTGGTTCAGAAATCACACCATGTGATTCCTACATCCACCCCTCACACAGTGAGGATCCACTAAACAACTTGGGTACACCACACCCACTGGAGTCTGACAACTCCAACAACATGAGTTTACAACTCACACAACCTCTAGAGTAAGACTACTCTAGAACCCTGAGCAAGACTGCTCAACAACACCTTGAGTACAAGACTCAAAACCACTGAGCGGAAAGGCTCACAAACAACTTGCTAGAAAAACACACAA
This sequence comes from Colocasia esculenta, assembly GCA_014218235.1. Lineage (NCBI taxonomy): Eukaryota > Viridiplantae > Streptophyta > Magnoliopsida > Alismatales > Araceae > Colocasia > Colocasia esculenta. The sequence goes on from CM024753.1 coordinate 44,383,091, forward strand.
GACTCAGATCCTCTAGAAATAAATCTAGTCTAACAAGAGTTCATTCATGAGACTTATGCAGCAACTCTTGCACAATCTCACAATGACTCAGGAGAGATAAAGAGAAATGACAAATTGTATTGAAAGTCCTTGCTCTTCAACTATACTCCCTTGTAGAAGATCGAATTGGGAAGAGGCTTGAGTTCTTGAAGTCCCTGGCCGATGCTCTGCACTCTGAACTTTGGGATCTTCCTTGAAGTCTTCTCAAACGATTGCTTCCACTTGATCTGCTTCCTTGAAGTGATCCAATTGCATCTTCAATGATCAAACTCCACTTCTCATGCTTGGACAGATGAGAATTGGCTTGAGGGATCACCAGGAGAGCAGGAGCAGGGAGGAGAACTCTTCTTGCCGCCAACAGGAGCTCTGGGAGGCTCTGAAAGGGTTCTCTTGCGTTGGATGGCCAATAGGAGGGTATTTATACCCTAAATAGTCCAAAGGTACCCTTGGGGTATGTGGGCACAAGATCCAAGGCCGATCCATCAATTCCCTAGGGTGCCACGTCTCCAGGACAAACTTTAAGTCACAAAGTTTCCGAAGTGTGTCGACCTGCCCATAGGGTGTGTCGACACACTGTCCCAGACTGGGCAAAACAGTTCCCTGGGAGAGCCATCTAGTGTCGACCTGAGATAGACTGGTGTCGACCTGCTGTAGCCAGCTGAAAAATAGGCCTTCTTGGAAGGGTCTCTAGTGTCGACCTGACTGCATCTAGTGTCGACCTGATGTAGAAGTCTGTTGACTTGTTTCTCTGGGATCTATCTCTAGTGTCGACCTGCCTTGGTCTAGTGTCGACACTAGTTGACCATTTCTTCATCTTTTCGCTTAGGGCTTGGAGCATTGTGTCGACACCAGTGTGGGGTGTGTCGACACTACCCTTGCAATAAATGTTTGTCCCTGAGAAATAAACACATAAATCATTAGTCAAATGTATTATCATGAATATAAATGATAAATGTGTTTGGAAACATACTTTTTGAATCTAGTTATTTCATGTGTGATGTATCTAACATGTTCCAGTTATTTTGCATTAAAATCACACCTTGTCATCATCAAAATATGAGGGGAAATGAATTATATTCACACTCAACCCAACAATCTCCCCCTTTTTGATGATGGCAACATTAAATCCATATAAAAGTGAAGTTTCGATGAAATGTGATTTTAAGCATTTTTGTTTATTTAACACTCAGTTTGAAAAGCATTGATTGGCACTGAGTGATGTTTCATTTCCTTTTATTCATACTTGTCAAAGACCTTTGAACATTTTTTAGTAACATTTGAAAGTTGCACACATGAAAGACACAATGTTACTAGAAATGAGCTATTTTCACACAAAGGTCAAGCAGCTTGACAAGCATTCATACATTCACATTCACATTCATATTCATTCAAAGAATTTTCAATCACATTGAAGACACAAAAGTTTCTATTCATTTCATTCAAGGATATGAAGATTACAATCTTTCAAAAACACATTTCAAAAAGACATTACAATCTTTCTTTCTTGCTATCTTATCCCCCTTTGATATCATCAAAAGAAATGACATTAGGTGGAAGGAGGAGGAGGAGGAATGGGTATCAATATGGTCTCAATATCCATCAATCTTTTCTCCATAGAAGTCAAACTGAACTTCATTTGAGCTTGGATAGTTGAGAGTCTAGTATGTAAGAGATGTTCCATTCTTTCTGAATTCTCTGACATGGTTGCTTGAAGCCCACTGAAGTCAGCTGAGATGGGCTGAGAAGATGAAGAGGAACCAGCTGTCCCACCATGTCTGTGCAAAGCTTTGAATTCCTTTTTCAGATCAGACATTTCTTCATCAATATGAGCAAATAAGTTCTTTATGCTCTCCAAGTCATCTACCAGATGAGCAAAGGATAATCTGGTCTTAGAAATCTAAGAGAGTGTTTCTTTGGTGTTGAATACATCAGCCTGGGAATTTGCCAAAATTCCCTGAAGAACCCTTTCCAATTTCTCTTGATGTTCTTTCAGTTCAAGAGAAGCATCTGCCAATGTTCCAATCAGCCTGTTGAATCTTTGCACTGCATGGTCAGAAGCTGCTTTTTGCTCAATGAATTTTACAGACATTGTGTTCTCTAACCTCTGTACCTTCAACTCAAAATTTTTTGTCATTTGTTGAATAGAAGTGTTCAAGGCATCAAAATTTTCATTTAGAAAAGAGTACAACTCTAGTGGAACAGAAGGTCCACCAAAGGATGTGGAGGCTTGAACTTGAGGTTGTGGAGAAAAAGAGGGAATTTCCATGTCAGGGTTTAGTGAGGAAGAGGGCTGAAGTTGAGGTGAAATTGGGGCATTCAGGGGTACATCAACTTCATTCTCAACATGAGGCTGATCCTCATTTACTGGAAGCTGGCCTTCATTGGCTGGAGGCTGATCCTCTTGAGCTGGAGGCTAGTCCTCTTGAGCTGGAGGCTGGTCCTCTGGAACCACAGGGGCCTCAACTACAACTGGCCCTCTCCTAACCTGATCACCCTCTAGCCTAAATCCCATAAATTTTTGAACATGCTTGAAGTAGTATATGTTGGATTTGGGAATTGGCTTAGATTTCTCATTAGCTAGAGACACACCAAAATGTTTAAAGACTTGAGTCAAGTGCGCTGCATAAGGAAGAGATCTATTAAGATCCTTCCTGGTTCTCAGAGATAATTTGGTACATTATGACATGGAGGTTGACCTTTATGTCCTTTTTCATGCAATATATCACAAATCTTTGAATATCTGTGAGTCTATCCCTTCCACCACCTTGAGGGGTTATGATAGTGGTGAGAATGTGATGGATAAGTCTCAACACAGGTGGAAAGGTGTTTGTGTTGAACTTGGTGACATGTGTCTGCTTGGGATCCGACTCATCAGCTTGCAGTCCAGTCAAGATGGTGTAAGCTTCATGAAGATTGAATTCAAAATTATGGTAATCAGCTCCTTCATCTGGAATTTTAAACAGGGTGGCTGCTAAGGCTGTAGGCATATCAATCACAACACCTTTGACCTCAGATTTGTAACCGACATCAGTGCATTCCAAATTCATGTAGAATTCTTGGACAAGACGAGGATAAAAAATCCGAAATTCAGAGATAAAAGGTAACCAAGTCTGAAATGAGAAGAAACTCCGAATTTCTGGAAATGCAGCGGCTAACTGAGTATCTGTCAAATCAACTGTCCTGGGTTTCAAAATTATCTTTCCTTCACGAACTGACTTGGAAGGAGTGGCCTCAGAAGATGAAGAGGACGATGATTCCTCAGACACATCAGGAGAAGAAACCAAGATTCTTCGACTAGGGTTTGCTGATCCTCTACCTCGACCAGAGGAAGTCCTACCTCTCTTAGCAGACGAAGGGGATGCAGAGGAAGGCCATGGCTGCTCCGCAGGGTCATGGCGCCTCTTGGTTCTCCTCTCAGTGGGAGGTACATCTTCCGCCGGAATGGGCCGAGCGGTGGCCCTGGATCTTGCTCCACGGCGAGGGGCTGCTTGGGTGCCATGGAAACAAGATGGAGTGGAATAGCAGAGGATGGAGAGGAAGGAAGAAGGACAGGGATAGGTTGGAGGAGGGAAGAAGGTGAAATGCTCGCCGGATTCAAAGGTGGAAGACGGCCATCGGGTCGACCTGCAGAACAAAAAGGGGTTTTCGGAGGTACAATACCCCGCAGTACAATCTGACCCTTAACCGGCGCCCACGGCTTAAATTACTCTGGCAGGGGGTCAGTGTCGACACTAGAAGAGGTTAGTGTCGACCTGAGCTAAAGTGTGTCGACACTAGATGTAGGTAGTGTCGACCTGGCCTGATGAAAATTTAAGATATGAGAATGGGAAAAATTGGTGAGCTTGGGATCACCTTTAAAATGATAAATAATGGGTGGAATGATCATTTCAAGGATTTTTAAGAGGCTAAAAAATTCATTTGTCATATTTGCAGAAATTCAACACAGTTCAAGTTTTACACAACATCCAACAGGATATGAGCATTCAGTGACTTGAGTCATTAAAATGATGATTTGGGGGATATAATACATCTAACAATCAACTACAAACTACCATATTCTTCAAATCCAAAGAAATAAAAACATCTTTTAGACTGAAATCAAGTGTGTTGAAAGTAAACAACTTCTTAAAAACAACTTGATGATGGATAGAGATGATTCTTTTAAAACAATTCTCCTTTAATAGACATTTTGTTTTTGAATCAAACTATAAAATGTGATAAATCTTGTTCACTCAAGAACTAATGTTTTTTACACACCATAGTCCCTGGATACTAAAGATTTATTCATTATCAAGTCTCAAAGGGGTAAATGATGACTTTTTGACATGGAAATATACGGTTTTCAGAAGAAGAAAAAAAATATTGAGGTTGATCATGTAAACATTGTTTTCCCTTTTTTCAAAAAAATTTATTTTATCAGTTGATGAATCAATTATCTTACAGGAATCAGATTCAAACACAACTTTGTGACCCTTGTCACATAGTTGGCTAATACTGAGCAAATTGTAATCTAGACCATCAACTAATAAACATTATCAACAGAGTTTGAGGAAGATTGACCAACCTTACCAGATCCAATGATCTTTCCTTATTTTTACCTCCAAAAGTTACTGAACCTCCCTCCTTCTCAATCAGGAATGAAAATTTGGCTTTGTCTCTAGACATGTGTCGTGAACACCCACTGTCAAGGAACCACACATTCGAATTGGGTGCACAACCTTCCTGCAAAATCAATCAGTGGAGAGAAGATTTGGTACCCAAATAGTGTTGGGACCATCAGAATGTTTGAACATTGTCATCAAATCTTTTCACCCAAATTTGATTTGTTTTTTATTTTTGTTTTATTACAGTGGTGTTCTCAGTCGTTTTCAGTTTATTCTTTCCTTAGGAATGAAAACACCAATGTTTTGTTTTTAGTAGGAGTGGTGTTTTTCATTTGGATATGAGAGTGTAGATGAGGAGGTGGAATCCAAGGATTTTGTTGGTACATCAAGAAATTTGGATAGAAGAATTGAGGATGATACCAACATGGGTTATGATACCATTGGTTCAAATCAGCTTGATGTGCGTATTATGGAGGTCCAAGGTTTTTTATGAATGACTTCCTTTGGATTTTTCTTATTTTTCAAATTTTTATTTGAATTTTGTTTTTGTGGTTTGTGTTAGTTGATGTTGAGCAGGTCGACCTCTCTTTGACTGGTGTCGAAACAACAGCCACAGAATCCTTCTTCTTGTGGACTGGTGTCGACCTGTCAGGTGACTGTGTCGACCTGGTTGCCTTGTTTTGATTCTGAGTTTTTGAAATTTTTGGTGTTTTGCTTGATATTTGCTTGATTTCAGTGTTCTCAAGACTAGGACCTTTGACAAATTTAATCAATGGTGCTTTATCCTTTTTCTCACCAGATTTGTCTTTCTTAGGTTTCTGTTTATTGAATCCTAGTCCATGAGAAATTGAGTCATTTTGGCTCCCAGCAATGCTCCAAATTGTCCTTACCTTTTGTAAAGGTTTCAATGACTTCATCCTTTCCTTTAGCTGGTTTTCCAAGGTTTTGATTTCTTCAACCTTTTGTTGTTTATCTTTGTTTTCCATTTCCACCTTTTCAGACAGTCCTTTAAATTCATGGATGGCCTTTTGAGAGGCAAGCTTAAGCTCATCAATTAGGTTCAGGAGATTTTCTTTTTTTTTAAGTTCTGTTACTTCATTTTCCAGTTCACAAATTCTTTTGTTGAAGGATTGGTTGTGCAAGAAGTTTTCAATTTTCTTTTTGAGATGTTTGTTTTTTTTTCTCATTTCAGTGTATTTTTCAACAAGTTCAGCATATGCATCTTGCCAATCCTCAACTGAATAGTCTTCGAATGATGTACTTACCTTTCCATCTGAACTATTCGCCATGAAGCAGATTTCCTCACTTTCAGAACTTGAGGATTTTTTCTTCTTCCTTTTCACTTGAGTCTTCATCAGACCAAGTGGCTACCATGGCCTTTGGCTTCTTGAACTTGTGAATCTTTTTGTGTTTTTCCTTTTTGTTTTCACCTGTCCTGGCTTGTTGCACCTGAAAAATTTTCTTTTTTTATTCTTATTGGATTAGTATTAGAAAATGAAGTGTTTCCCTGATGAAAATTTCTTTTTCCCCGAAAATTTTCTTTTCTATATTTTAAGAATTTTCTGAATTGCCTGGTCATAAGGGCAATTTCATCCTCATTTGACTCAGACTCATCAGAGCTTGTTTCTCCTATTTTTTGTCTTTATTACTTGAAGAGGCCTTTAGTGCTACTGGCTTGGTTTTAATTATATGTTCTTCATTTCTCTTTAGATTAATTTCATATGTCATTAAAGATCCTATCAATTCATCCAAAGAGATTTTGGACATATCTTTAGAATCTTCAATGACAGTGGTCTTTGTGTGCCAAATTGAAGAGAGAGAATGTAGAATTTTCCTTACCAAGTCAGCATCCGTATAATCCTTACCTAAGGCCTTCAGTCCATTCACAATTATCATAAACCTGGCAAACATTTCAGAAATTGTCTCATTAGATTTCATCATAAACAATTCATATTCAGAGACAAGAATGTTAGCTTTAGTTTCTTTTACTTGAGATGTTCCCTCATAGAGTAACTCAAGTTTATCCCACATCTCTTTGGCAGATTTGCACATTGAGATTCTCGAGTACTCCTTAGGGTGGACTGCACATTGGATCATGTTCATGGCACTATAATTCAAAGTGGCCCTCCTAATCTGTTCCCTAGTCCAGGTCTCTTCCTCCCCTGATTCTCATAGGGACCTACTTCGACTACCTTCCATATTTCATAGTTTTGGGCTCTAAGGAAGACCTGCATTCTAGTCTTCCAATAGGTGTAGTCTGTCCCATTGAAAAAGGGTGGCCTATTAATAGAGTGACCCTTAGCCATGAACCCTCATGAATCCATTAAGACAATTAAAAGGTGCAAAGAAGAGATAGTTAGGAAACAAACAAGCAAACAATCAAGACACAGAACAATCAGAAATTACTCAGATCAAATCAGATCAAGTGTAAACCCGCTTTGATACCAATTGAAGGATCGAGAAATGATGTGGACAAGATCGAGAAGGGGGGGTTGAATAGATCTATGCAAACTATTGAGGAAGCTTAATCGATTTAGAAAAGCTCTTTGAATCAGAGACAATTTGAAAAACGAATTTCACAGATCTGAAGAGAAATTGAGTGAGTTGTGCAAAAGGAGTGTGTGAACAAGTTGATTAGATGAATTTGAACGATCCTATGCATGCATCTAACGAAAGGTAAATTCAAACCACAGTCAGACCAATGCACAGAGATTTTTAGGTGGTTCGAAAATCACACCATGTGATCCTACATCCACCCCTCACACAGTGAGGATCCACTAAACAACTTGGGTACACCACACCCACTGGAGTCTGACAACTCCAACAACCTGAGTTTACAACTCACACAACCTCTAGAGTAAGACTACTCTAGAACCCTGAGCAAGACTGCTCAACAACACCTTGAGTACAAGACTCAAAACCACTGAGCGGAAAGGCTCACAAACAACTTGCTAGAAAAACACACACAGACTCAGATCTCTCTAGCAATAGATCTAGTCTAACAAGAGTTCATTCATGAGACTTATGCAGCAACTCTTGCACAATCTCACAATGACTCAGGAGAGACAAAGAGAAATGACAAATTGTATTGAAAGTCCTTGCTCTTCAACTATACTCCCTTGTAGAAGATCGAATTGGGAAGAGGCTTGAGTTCTTGAAGTCCCTGGCCGATGCTCTGCACTCTGAACTTTGGGATCTTCCTTGAAGTCTTCTCAAACGATTGCTTCCACTTGATCTGCTTCCTTGAAGTGATCCAATTGCATCTTCAATGATCAAACTCCACTTCTCATGCTTGGACAGATGAGAATTGGCTTGAGGGATCACCAGGAGAGCAGGAGCAGGGAGGCGAACTCTTCTTGCCGCCAACAGGAGTTCTGGGAGGCTCTAAAAGGGTTCTCTTGCGTTGGATGGCCAATAGGAGGGTATTTATACCCTAAATAGTCCAAAGGTACCCTTGGGGTATGTGGGCACAAGATCCAAGGCCGATCCATCAATTCCCTAGGGTGCCACATGTCCAGGACAAACTTTAAGTCACAAAGTTTTCGGAGTGTGTCGACCTGCCCATAGGGTGTGTCGACACACTGTCCCAAACTGGGCAAAACAGTTCCCTGGGAGAGCCATCTAGTGTCGACCTGAGATAGACTGGTGTCGACCTGCTGTAGCCAGCTGAAAAACAAGCCTTCTTGGAAGGGTCTCTAGTGTCGACCTGACTGCATCTAGTGTCGACCTGATGTAGAAGTCTGTTGACTTGTTTCTCTGGGATCTGTCTCTAGTGTCGACCTGCCCTGGTCTAGTGTCGACACTAGTTGACCATTTCTTCATCTTTTGGCTTAGGGCTTGGAGCATTGTGCCGACACCAGTGTGGGGTGTGTCAACACTACCCTTGCAATAAATGTTTGTCCCTGAGAAATAACACATAAATCATTAGTCAAATGTATTATCATGAATATAAATGATAAATGTGTTTGGGAAACATGCTTTTTGAATATAGTTATTTCATGTGTGATGTATCTAACATGTTCCAGTTATTTTGCATAAAATCACACCTTGTCATCATCAAAATATGAGGGGAAATGATTGTATTCACACTCAACCCAACATCTTCTGTTGAGTGCAAGTAACCATTGTTATAGGAGTTGTTTTATAGTACCTTATTGTTTAAAGCTTCTAACCAATCATGTGTAGGTTGTGCTTCGCATGTTTCATCTTGTCCAATATGTAAACGAGTCTTGGAAGCTAGAAACAAGTCCTTCCAGTGGTTATTAATCATGTTTTGACCCATAGATTCCATTGATAAGGTCCTTAGATTGATTGCCAAACCACTCCTGGAAGATAACCTGGCGGCTGTCGACAGATGGGGATCACTTGTCGATAGGCCCCAAGCTTCCAGAACCCAATTCTCAGGAAAACCATCATCTGTCGACAGATATCACCTACCTGTCGACAGATGGGTCTTCCTTGTCGACAGCCAGTCCAGGCCTGTCGACAGGTACTGCCCAGATTCCAAAAATTGGTTCTGGATGCTTGCACCTGTCGACAAGCCACTTCCTGGCTGTTGACATACACTATCTTGGCTAGTTTTCCAGCACCTTTCCTTGTTCAACCTCTTGTTGAAACATCATGCTATTAGCCTAGCAAGCTGCCACCTTCATTCTCTAGGGTTTTTGCCATTATGTCACTACAGAGGTCATCCAATTGTTTTCCACTTTCTACTTTGGATTATCCTTGAAGTCTTGAAGTATAAGAAGTTCCTAGTTGGTACAACTTCTTGTATTCAATGATCTCAATCCATGTTCTTTGATTACATAAGAGTTTGAGTACTTGAGTAACACAATTGTTGATGAAAGACTGTGATGACAATTATTGGATCCCTGGACCCCACTTGATTATATCCTATGCAATAGGGCTGGTCTAGGCTGGGAGGAGCACCCGAATTCGTTTACAGGCCGTACGAAATGATAAAGGATCTAAGGATTTTGGCATTACATCACTATAATCTGAATTAGTCATCATGTTGTTATGTCATCATTAGATATGATTGAATCAGAACATGGCTGTTATTCTGAATTCTTGATCATGCGATCTTATTTCAGTATTCCTGTTTGTTATTGTTGACTTGGTCGTCCAGTCACTTTTGATATCTAGCCTTGTTACGGTTAAACTCTTTATACTGTCCTTGATTATCTTAATTCATTTAATTAATAGATCGAATCTTACTGGGCTAGTTAGCTCACCAAATCCTACTTTTCAGGTTATCTACAGTTCTAGAAGGTGGGACATCGAGATTTGTGGGCTGAGAGATCAACCTTTGCGGCATTTACTTTGAATTGTAAATTGAGAGTCATGTAATACCTGTAGAATGACAGTTAATAATTATTTTTATTCAGTAAAGCCCCGAGCAATTTTCTACTTAAATCGTTCAAAGTTTACTCTTGATTTCTTATTCACTCATGTTACGACATTTATTGATATATTAAATGTCGAGACGTGACACGGTAGTCGTCGTCCCCATATCTAGCAGTGGTTTCCCCCTTTCAGTTGTACGTCACCCTCGAGGTATGCCTCTAAGGACTCTGTCCTTCCCTTTTTACTTGTACTAGTTGTGCGTGTGTTGGGACTGTACCTAGAGCGATACGCTGCGGTCTCGCTCTTCTTTCTACTTTCACGTGTGCACTTCTAGTTCAGTAGTTGACGTTTATTGCCCTTACATATTCTGTTAGACTATGTTTAGCCCTTACAGGTCCCCGAATCCATGGGCGGCGACTGCGAAAAATCGGGTCCTCGGCTTGGACCGAGGGTCGGGTTATCGAGGTCGTTATAGTTGGTATCAGAGCGAGAGTCTAATAGGACTTGTAGTGGATTTAAACTGCAACAGGAAGTCCCAACAGTAGTACAAGTACACTGCTAGCCGCTCGAGTTGGTATCGTTAACCTTGTTGGTTGTGTGCCGTGCAGGATATGGCTCTGCGCAGGCGTAGGCAGGCCAGAGAGCTGATGGAGCAGCAGGGTGAGTCAGATATGCCAGCGCCGGGTCAGGTTTAGGAGGAGGTGTCAGTGGAGGAGTCTGTAGCACTACCTAAGGAGGCAGCGGTAGCAGCAGGTGGGCAGCAGCAGCAGTGGTACCAGCCCCCGCCACAGCAGTATGCAGATTGGTTTCCTTTGGCCGAGCAGTTCTTTAGGACCCTGTACCAGGGAGCGTGGCAGCCTGGGTAGGCAGCAGTGGGAGGTCAGCCTCCAGTACCTCCCCCAGTAGTACTAGAGCAGCAGGCAGATCCGCAAGTAGAGCAACCAGCAGTTCAGCAGGCGTCGGGCACTGGGAGTACCCAGGTCGGTAGAAGGAGGATGGGTGTCACTGAGGATAGGACCGCCCTCTTGGAGAGGTTCTTGCGTCTCCACCACCGGTGTTCTATGGCGACTACGACCCAGACAGAGCTGAGAGTTGGACGCATGAGTAGGAGCGTATGTTCGAGACCATGGAGTGCGCCGAGGAGGATCAGGTCAGATTGGTAGTATATCAGCTCAAGGGGCCAGCCCATGAGTGGTGGAGAGTTCAGAGGCAAACTCACTTCCCGGGGCAGCATTTGGATCAGGTTACTTGGTAGAAGTTTTTGGAGGTCTTCCACGGCGAGTATTTTCCTGATTATGCTCGACGTGAGAGGCGAGATCAGTTTCATGAGTTGGTTCAGGGAGATCTGATGGTTGCTCAGTATCACCAGAGGTTTTTTAAGTTGTTGAGGCATGTCCCCCATGTGGCAGGCAGTGAGTAGGCTTGCGCAGAGAGGTTTATTGTAGGACTGAGGCCAGATTTAAGGTAGGGCGTGACCGCCCATATGTGCACCACCTTGGGAGTGGCAGTGGCTAAGGCCACCGCCTTAGAGAGAGACCTGGCAGCCCCAGCATCAGCAGCAACAGCAGTAGCAGGGAGGAGCTTCCTCCAGGACCACACTGTACCAGCGCCCCGCAGGTAGTCGTGGTAGTGCGATCGGACTCAGGCAGTTCGGGCAGTTCCGATTTGCGCTCGAGGTTCAAGCAGATGACCACTCATGGAGGTGGTCGAGGCAAGCAGGAGAAGTGCCAGTCGAGGTTTGCAGAGAAGATGGTCCAACAGGGAGCCGAGCAGGGCAGGCAGGAGGCAGTCTGTTACACTTGTGGTTTGTCGGGCCACTTCATGAGGGATTGCTCGATGGGGCAAGTCCAGCAGCCACAACAACCAGTGCAGTACACTCAACAGTTGCTGCAGTACCAATACCCCCAGCAGCAGCAGGTGCCCCATCAGCAGCAGTAGGGGCAGTACCATTTGCAGCATCAGCAGCCTCAGTAGTTTCAGTCGTACCAGCAATAGCAGTTTCTGCAGCATCAGTAGCCACCGCAGCACCAGCAGCCCCAGTAGGCGCCGCAGCGTGGGCGTGAACGTGGTCGTGTGATGGATCTCACTGTGGAGGAGTCCGAGGCGTCAAACCTAGTTATAGGTACTTTGCCTATCCTTGATAGAGCTGCTCGTGTTCTAGTTGATCTCGGTGCTTCTCTCTATATGCTTCGAGGAGTTTTACGAGTCACTAGTTCGTCACACCCCTGAGAGGCAGTGTGATGTGATGGTCGATCTCCCGACTGGTGATTACATGCGTTCTTTTGGTTACCTGGAGGGTGTTATAGTTGAGGTTCAGGGACACCAGTTGCTGGCCAGGTTGTACGCATTGCAGCTTCGTGACTTTGATGTCATCCTTGGCATGGACTGGTTGGAGGCTCACTCAGCTGTGGTAGATTGTCAGTGGAAGACTGTTCGGTTTGAGATACTTGGAGCACCTATTCTCAGCTTCGGAGGTATCCAGTCTACCCGTCGACCTTTTATTTCTTTATGTAGAGCTCGTCGTTTGATCCGTGATGGTTGCGTAGCATACCTTACTTCTGTTTATTCTTTTGAGCCTAGAGGGTCGTCGGTTTTTGATGTACCTGTCGTTTGTGAGTTCTCTGATGTTTTTCCGAAAGACCTACCTGGGTTACCACCTGAGTGGGAGGTGGAGTTCTCCATTGAGCTTTTGCCTGGTATGATGCCTTTGTCTAAGGCACCTTACCGGATGGCTCCAACGGAGTTGCGCGAGTTGAAGCGCCAGTTGCAGGAGTTGCTTGAGTTGGGTTTTATTCGTCCGAGTTGTTCGCCGTGGGGAGCGCCAGTGCTGTTCGTGAGGAAGAAGGATGGCAGCTTGAGATTGTGCGTCGATTATAGGCAGCTGAACTAGGTAACATTGAAGAACAAGTATTCGTTGCCCAGGATCGATGACTTGTTTCATCAGTTGCAGTCAGCCAAGGTGTTTTTGTAGATTGACTTGAGATCAGGCTACTACCTGTTGAGGATCAGAGAGTCAGATGTTGGCATGACAGCTTTCCGTTCGAGGTATGGTCACTTTGAGTTCGTCGTAATGCCGTTTGGGCTCACGAACGCGCTAGTAGCTTTTATGGATCTGATGCACAGAGTGTTCAGTGAGTACCTGGACAGGTTTGTGGTCATCTTTGTAGATGACATTTTAGTCTACTCAGCTTCTGAGGAGGAGCACGAGGAGCATCTGAGGATCGTGCTAGAGACATTGCAGAGTCACCAACTTTATGCCAAGTTCGACAAGTACGAATTTTGGCTGAGGGAGGTGCACTTTCTCGGGCACGTGATCTCAGATTCTGGTGTGGCAGTGGACCCTGCCAAGGTTGAGGCAGTGTTGTCTTGGGAGCAGCCCACTTCAGTGTCAGAGGTTCGCAGCTTTCTAGGTTTGGCAGGCTATTACAGGAGGTTCATCTAGGACTTTTCCAGGATTGCAGAGCTGTTGACCAGATTGACCAGACTTGAGGCAGGTTTGTTTGGACTAAGAATTGCGATTGGAGTTTCCAGGAGCTAAAGACGAGGTTGACTTCAGCACCAATGTTGGTCTTGCCATCAGGTAGCGGAGGTTTTGTGGTCTACACCGACGCTTCGAGGTCAGGTTTGGGTGCAGTGTTGATGCAGCCTGGTCGGGTCGTTGCCTATGCTTCTCGGCAGTTGAAGAAGCATGAGGAGAACTACTCTAACACCCCGGAAATTCAGTAATTGGAAAAATAGAAATAAATTGAAAATGATAAATTCAATATTAGTGAAATAGCAAAAACGTACGTGCCACTATCGCACATACAAAAACACATCATAAAATTTCATAAAAATCATAGTTCAACTCTAAATAATAATCCCTAATGACCCACGAAGAAATTCATGCAAAGGAAAATCGGATGGTTCAAGTTTAAGACGTTTTGCGACTGAGTATCGTAATCAGGGAAAAGTCAAGAAATCATTATCACACATACTTAGATAAGTCAGAAAATTTAATAAAAATCATAGATGGACTTCAAATAATATCCTCTAATGATCCATCAAGAAATTTGGGTCAATAGAAACCATTTGGGGTAGGTTTAAGAGTTATTGTGACTTATTATTGTAATTAAGAAATAAGTTAGAAAATCCATTATCATGTGTATAAAATGTGATCATAAACCAAATTAAAAATGATGGGTGGACTTTAAACAACATATATTGATAGCCCATTATAGGAATGGTGTAGCACCGTGGAAAATTCAATGATTTTAAAATTGTAAATAAATGGAAATAAATAATTTTCGTCTTATCGGAATGGTAGAACATACGTACCACTATCGTACATGCAAGAACACATCGGAAAAATCCGTAAAAATTATAAATCAACCCCAAAAATTATTTCTAAATATTCCACGAACAAATTCGTGCAACAAAAAAATCAAATTGACCAAGTGTACGTCACAATGTGACTAATTACCCAAATTTGAAAACTAAGTTGGAAAACCGTCAACGCGGAAATATAACACGATCATAAATTAAATAAACATGTTGGAGAGACTTCCAACATCATGTATTGATGACCCATTATCAAAATTGGGCCAATGGATCACTTTTGGCACAAGAATAAAATAGAGTAAGAAAAATACCCAAAATTTGTACCTATAATTAGGTGGTAATTGAGAGGGTAAATTAGGGTTAAAACATGAGGGATTAGCCAGGATGGCAGTCCAATTCATGCATAACCAAGCTAGGAACCTTCCTAATGGTATCCTACCTCTATTGGGGGAGAATTTCAAAAATATGGCAACTACCCATGCATGAACCGCACTTGCCTTTCCTTCACCAATGGGACTTCTAAAAACACACTAGATGCATATATACATGCTATGAAACCCTAGGGGATGAGTTTACACATTGTTGGGGTTGTGGGAGGCTGTTTTTGAGCACCCAAAGGAGGAGGAAACCACCCCAACTCGAAGCTTCTTCTCTGCTGTGTTCTGTATCAACCTGTGCAGATAGCTCTCCTTGGAGTCGACCAAAGGTAGGCCAAACCTAAACCAAATCGTGCAAGACGTATACCCCTAGAAAGAGGGTCAAGTCTAGTCATAATCCCACTAGTTTTCCTATTTTTCATTCAGTAGATCGGGTGCAGTAAGCGTTCTCCTCCAAGTGGTCTGAACGCAGGTTTTCTGAAAAAATGTGACTTCCTCAACCCAAAAGGTAGGTTTTCTTGGGTCAAATCTTAATAAAACATATACCAATGTGTAGATCATCGTTCTACTTTCATGTTCAAGTGGTTTAATCGAATTTCATTGAGTACATCTTGAGTTATAAGCATTTTCCAAGAGTCGCGCACTGTTTGGGCTTTTCTCGTTCTTCATATGTTGCACGATTCGAGACCGAATTAGATTCAACCCACAACATTAAAGTTCTTCTACTAGTTGTCCTCATCATATTTCATGTTGAGATTTTTGTCTAAATGTCAGTATATAGAGAGTTATAAGTGTTGCATGATGATCGGTTCATGTTTCACACGTTTTCAATCTGAGGTTTGAACCGCGTCCGATCCAGGCGACGCGATTCCAGTGCCTGGTATCGCGTCGGCCTCGACTGACTTGATTCAGTAAACTGTGGCTGCATGGTCCGACATGAATCCACGTCTGACCAGTCAACAGCCCGCATGAAACTTCGCGCCGCTTGGCTTTCTGCGCCAGTCTGATACGAGACGGGAAAACCCGACGCGATTCAAGCGGTTTTCCCACCCATTGCCTTATTAAATGAATTTTCATGAACGCGTTGGGATCCCCCGACATGATTCAATGATAAAGGTGTCCAGCTAGGTTGCCACGATTTTGAGTCTTCACAGTTTGGCCATATTTCGACTGTGCACTACGTTGTGAATAGCGTCTACTGTGTAGGACGCAATTTTAGAGCGGACCCGAGACTGTTTTAATGTACAGTCTGGTCTAGTTCATGCATGTCCCTATGTGACATCATTCCATGTAGTTATGCAATGGCCTATAAGTGAATAAGCTACATGAAATCTTAATGATTTGAATATCTATTCTAAGTGCAATGATTGAATTAATGTCATCTACTATGTGATCCTATGATTGATACATGTTATGATCTGACTTGTCCTTAATTGAAAAGTGATAAATGTTAAAAGTAATGCAACCATGAAATAGATTGAATTGCATACCAGTCATGCATGTTGTTAATTTCTTTCCGTAATGTTTTAATCGGTGGATTGTGGATTGAGACACGCTCTACACATCACTTTGCACATATAGGCAGCCCTTTCTTAGGGATTTGGAAGCTCTCTGTCGGTCATTCCGTATTGATAGACTAGCGACCTTTTCTCTAAGACCTCGTAAATCTCCGTACTTCATGAATTCCCTCATAAAGACCGAGTTGGTTGTACAATGAAGTATCCAGAAGATAGAATCCACTTCTCTTCTTATTTCTTCTCGTGAGAGTGATTTGATAACATTAAAAACAAGCCATTAAATGTAAAGATTGAACCAATAAGAATAAGTTGTTATGCTGCCGAGATTAATCTGGATCATGTCCCCTTGCATTGTTCCCTATCATTATTGACATGATCATTAGTTCATCATTGTCCATTACTTGGAAATTCATGTGCCCATAAATAAATGAATGGGATTACCAGAAACTATTAGAACTTCGGTTCACAACTATGCCTGTGCAAATAGGGCCATGTTTGGTCCTGGGAGGAGCACCCAAAATACTTAATCGCGAGGGTATATAACCCAATGAGGTGTCTGGCAATCACCTAAATGAATGCAAGATTGATCTGGGTAATTTCCAAATTGTTATTGAATGAATGAATGATTGATTGATTGATTGAACTGTTATATGTGAAATGGCCAATCTATTGTACATGTCATTGTTATTGAATCCTACATGTCATTGTTATTGAATCCCACATGTCATTGACCATTGGAATTCTACGGAATTCAACTTGAGAAATCTATTGCACATGCTACATGCTATTGAATTTCTCCCTACATGTCAAGTGATCGATCTGTCATCTTTCTCATTGATAATCGTTACATCCTACATGAGAATTGTTATTGAACCATCCTCGTACATGTCATAGTTGGATTTGTCACTATCGTTATTGTCATGAGCATTGCATGATAGTATTGCCAATGTTAACATGTTAATTACGTAAAGCATGCTCGCACCATGAGATGTAGATCCTACTGGGCGCTAGTGTGCTCACACCTGCTTTCCTTAATATTTTCAGGTGATGAATATGAGGAACTAGAGAATGATGGGACTGGGGATGAGTGATGAGCTATTCAAGCGTACCAATCTACTTAGCATGTCAGCCATTGTAGTTAGAGTTCATAGAGTCTATAATAGTTAGGTTTCTTTTATTGAGTCAAATGTATTTAAGGAACAATATTAGGCCCAGTTATTGGCTCTGATCATGTAAGGTGTTTAAACTAGTTGATTGGAAATGAAATAAAGGTTATTTGGCTAGCAATATTATTGTCTTGTATCTTTTGTTATACTTAGTTGTTACTCTGAATTACGCGACTCTGATACGTACACTTGTATCGCTCACGCTCTTGACATTTATTTTCCACTGCTAAATGTCGGGGCGTGACAACTACCCTACCCACGACTTAAAGTTGGCAATAGTGGTGTTTGTTCTGAAGTTGTGGGGGCACTATTTGTATGGTGAGGTGTTTGAGATCTTCACAGATCATCAGAGTTTGCAGTAAATCTTCACTCAGAAGGATTTGAACTTGAGGCAACGTAGATGGATAGAGTACTTGAAGAACTACGACCTTACCTCTCCTATCAGCTGGGAAGGGCTATTGTCATAGCGGACGCCTTGAGCAGACGGGTTTGTCTGAGTTCGTTGCTAATCAGAGAATGGATGTTGTTTGAGGACCAGTCTCAGGGAGTTTTCTGCCCTTCGAGGGATAGAGACCGTGCAGTGATGACCAATTTGTCAGTTCTCCCGTCAGTGTACCGTCAGGTGCTAGAGGCACAGCAGGCAGATACAGAGTTGGCAGATATTTTGCACATGCTAGATGTTAAGCTGGACGAGGATAGTGAGGTCAGGTTCAGAGGCAGATTGTATGTTCTTTGTGATGCGCGCCAGGCGCTGTTGTTAGAAGTACACCGGTCGAGGTATGCTGCTCATCCTGGTTTCACCAAGTTGTATCATAACCTGAGGAGGTTCTTCTGGTGGCCAGGGATGAAGAGGGGCGTGGCAGAGTTTGTCACTCGGTGCCTTACCTGTCAACAGGTGAAGGCTGAGCATCAGCATCCTGGTGGTGAGCTACAGTCGTTGCCCATTCCCGAGTGGAAGAGGGACAACATCACCATGGACTTCGTGGTGTTGCCCAGCTAGCTAGCCCAGAGGGGGGGTGAATGGGATATTAAAAATATTTAATATTTAAAACATGTTCACAAAATAATCACGAAAACACACTTCGCAGATTGTTAGTGTTAGTGAAGGAAAAATTGAACACACAAAAGCAATCACACGACATAGAGAAATATCCTAGTTCGGATCTCCTCTCCTTAGGAGTCCTACGTCCAGTCCCTGAGCAATATCTCAGAATTTCACTAACAAGGGTACAGTCCCCCTTAAGGACACTACAGCACCCAGCACCCCAGCTGATCTTCCTTCACCCGAAGGGAACAACACCCTGGATACCCCACCAGGTCTTCCTTCACAACCGAAGGGAACAAAACAGGAAAAGTGAAATTAGATCAAGCCCCTAGATCAAGCTTATACAATGCTAGATCTGAAGCTAACTGAGAGGAAGATCTACAGTGAGGGACACTCTCAATTGCAGAGAGCTAAGAGCTTGAACAGAAGTGAGTGAGGCTTTGCTCTTCAGAATGCTCGTAGAAAGCTTGTCAAGGATTTTCATTTTTGAAACTCTCTATACTTTTTTCTGGAGCTTCAGTCTTCTATATATATCTTCTATTTGAAAATTTGAACGTTGAAGTGCACGTTGTCTCTAAGCTTTTGTTTACGTTAGACTACATGGTCCTGTAGAGCTTCCCGTTCAACGGTCTTCATGCACGCATAGAGAGAAGATCTTATGTAATATCCTTTGGCTTCTATTTTGTCCAACATTGTATGATGAGTGCTGTCAGAGACCTGCCCGCATTTCAAGCCTAAACAATAGACAGCTAAGCTGTCTCTTGTTGTCAGTCAACGTTAGATTGATTTTATACAGAAGTAGAAGTTTCATTCTGTTCTTCTAAAAAGATGTTTACAGAATAAGCATGAGAATGGAAGATATTGTCTGCATGCATGTAGTGATACGTACTATCGTAATAAATGCACAGCTGTCAAAAAGATATACGTGAGCACTTTGACTTTTTCAACGTATTCAAAAATTAGCTCGAAAATGAAACCGTTATTTTCCATGAAATCGTTACATGCATGACTTATGAAATCATTGTGCAAATAAGTTGATATTCATGTAAATCGTTGTGCACTTATAAGCAAATCGTTATGCACAAGTCGTTATAATCAAATCGTTAAAACAATGTGAATGAATCGTATTTGTTGTATCAAATCGTTATAAGAGTAAATCATTATGACGGTATAGGCAAATTGTTATGAACCAAGTCGTTACGAGCAAATCGTTGTTCTTCACTTAAGAAATCGATGCGATAAGCAAATCGATGTGATCACTAGAGAAATCGTTATGATCACTAAAGAAATCGTTACAAGGGCAAATCGTTACGAATACCTAACAAATTGATGTGAGGGAAAATCGTTGCGATCACTTATCGAATCGTTATGACCACTAAAGAAATCGTTATGATAGCAAATCGATACGATCACTAAAGGAATCGTTACGAGGGCAAATCGTTACGAATACTTAACAAATCGATGAGGGCAAATCGTTGCGATCACTTATCGAATCGTTATGACCACTAAAGAAATCGTTATGATAGCAAATCGTTACGATCACTAAAGGAATTGTTACGAGGGCAAATCGTTGCGATCACTTAACGAATCGTTGTGACCACTAAAGAAATCGTTATGATAGCAAATCGTTACGATCACTAAAGGAATCATTACGAGGGAAAATCGTTGCGATCACTTAACAAATCGTTGTGAGGGCAAATCGTTGCGATCACTTAACAAATCGATGTGGACTTAGATAAATATTGATGCTTTGAACTCTCACTGTTGTAGTGTGATGAATACTTACTTGATTAGCTTGTTTCCCTGGTTATTCTTGTGTTTAGACTTCATAGAAAGTATGTTAGTAACCATTATCATAGTTTTGTTAATCACCAAAATAGATATGTAATTATTTAAATTACATGGGGATAAACTGATCATCAATCTCCCCCTTTTGGTGATGAAAAAACTTAACAATTAGCAAAGATGATCTGAAATAAGTCTAAGCATAATTGTGGAAATAACATAAATATAATGTATTTCAGAAATGCAATATATTCTCCCCCTTTTTGTCATTTAAGCAAAAAGATCAAACGCTTGAGACAAAGATGAAGAGAAAAGATAAATGATTGTATTACTCTTGAAGGGGTACAGGGAGATAGATGATGATCAGTCTGTCCCCATGTAATTTTAATGTATTTTGGTGATTAACAAAACTAAACTAGTTTTTATAAAAAATATCTAATGAATATTTCATAAGTCTTAAAGTACAGGAAAAATACCAGGTCAATCAAAACCAATAAAGGTATGCTTACTTCTCTGAAGCTTTAATCTTTTCAACATGATATTCTTTCTAAGTTCATATCGATTTCGTTGAAATTCATAACGATTTCCTTATAAGACCGAAACGTCATGTTGTTTCAATCAAGTCGATGTCATAACGACTCTATAAGTTATCGCAACGACTTCTTTAGAACTCGCAACGACTTGATTGTTGTAACGATTTCATAAGTTACCGTAACGACTTCTTTAGAAAGCGCAACGACTTGCTTGTTGTAACGATTTCATAAGTTATCGTAACAACTTCTTTAGAACTCGCAACGACTTGATTGTTGTAACGATTTCATAAGTTACCGTAACGACTTCTTTAGAAAGCGCAACGACTTGCTTGTTGTAACGATTTCATAAGTTATCGTAACGACTTCTTTAGAACTCGCAACGACTTGATTGTTGTAACGATTTCATAAGTTACCGTAACGACTTCTTTAGAACTCGCAACGACTTGCTTGTTGTAACGATTTCATAAGTTACCATAACGATTTTCTTAGAACTCACAACGACTTGCTTGTTGTAACGATTTGCTCTCTATAATGACTTGTTAGTATTCATAACGACTTGCTTTGCGCAACAATTTCTTTAGAGTTCATAACGACTGATAAGTGTTATAACGATTTTGCTCTCTATAATGACTTGTAGTATTCATAACGACTTCAAAGTCATATAGCCATCGATTTCATATCTTGATATTATTCATCTTAAAACGTTGACTAGTCAAAATCCACATAGACATCTCTCTGACGCTTCTGCATTTATGAGATCTGAACGTATCTCTGCATGCATGTAGACAATATCATCCTTTATCGTGCTTACTCTGATAACATCTTTTAGACTTAAGCTATTTGGCATTACTATTTTAATTGCTACTGACATTGACTGTCATCAGAGACAGCTTAGCTATCTGCTATTTGAGATTGACATTTATGCAGACCTCTGATCTAGCTTCATGGTACAACCTTAAACAAAATAGAAGCCAAAGGATATTTCTGAAGATCTCATCTCTTTGCGTGCTCAAGTGATCAAAAGGCTGTTGACTGGAAGCTTCAAGACTCCAGGTGTCATTCGTCTAACGACTACTCAAAGAGAGACAACGGACACTTCAACGTATAGATTTCAAATTGAAGTTATAAATACAAGTCAAAAAAACAGAAATATACATCACGTATTCAAGCATTCAAATTCTTATGAAGAAGTCCAGAGCCAAGAACTCATTCCACTTAGTTTTTGCTCTTTGCTCTCCATTAGTTTGTGAAAATCTGAGAGAGCCCGTGTAGTTCTGAGAGTGTGCCTTTGTAGATCTTTGCTCTCAATTCTAGTTGCTTCAGATCCTTGCTTGTCAAAAGCTTGATCTAAAGGCTTGAATTTCATTCATTCTCTTTGTGTTGTTCCCTTCGGTTGTGAAGGAAGACTGGTGGTATCCAGGGTGTTGTTCCTTCGGTGTGAAGGAAGACCTGGTGGGGTATCAAGGGTGTTGCTATTCCCTTCGAGTGTGAAGGAAGACCAGCTGAGCTGGGGCTATAGCGTCCTTAGGGGGACTGTACCTAGTTAGTGAAATCCTGAGTTGTTGCTCAGGGACTGGACGTAGGACTCCTAAGGAAAGGAGGTCCGAACCAGGATAAACCTTGTGTTGTATGATTGTCTTCTTTGTGTGTTTGATATTTAAACTAACAGTCACTAACCTACTTCGAAGAACATTTGTGTGAATCTTTTTAGTTACAGGTATCTTCAAGATTAATTTTTAAAGACCCATTCACCCCCCCTCTGGGCTCGTCAACTGGGCAACAAGTGGTATCAGAGCGAGTCTCTTCGACAAAGAAAAAGGATCCAACGATCTGAAGAGTAAAGATCCATGGCAAACCAAGGTAACTTTGAAGGTCAGTCTGTCAACCGACCTCCTCTCTTCGATGGTGAAGATTATCCTTACTGGAAGACCAGAATGGAATACTTTCTACAAGGCCACGACTATCAAATTGGTCCATAGTGGAAGAAGGTGATCTGGTAGTCACAAATGAGAAAGCACAATGGACAGATGATGACAGAAAGAATATCTCCCTGAATTGTAAAGCAAAGAGCATCCTATGTTGTGCTCTAAGTAAGAAGGAATCAACAGAGTTTCAGCCTGCAAATCCTCAATGGAAATGTGGGAAAAGCTCAGGATCACATATGAAGGCACAGACAAGGTAAAGGAGACAAGAATCGACATTCTTGTCACTCAGTATGAGAGATTTCAGATGTAGTCAGGTGAATCCATAACTCAAATGTTTAGTCGGTTCACTGACATCACAAATGGACTAGCCAGTCTGGGGAAAACCTATGAGATGGAGACATGGTGAGGAAAATACTTAGATCCTTACCGTCCTCATGGACCCAAAGGTCACAGCGCATAGAAGAAGCAAATGACCTGAAGAGAATGTCTGTAGAAAAGCTCATTGGGTCCCTCATGGCCCATGAGATCAACATGGAAAGGCTAGGAGAGTCCTCTAGCAGAAAGAAGCACTCCAAGCCTTAAAAGCTGAAGAAGATTCACCAGATGCAAGTTCAGCTGGAAAGTGAAAGTGATGCAGACAGCGAGAATGAGGAAGCAATGCTGTCTAGAAAATTGCAGCGAATTTTGGCTAAAAAGAAGAAATTCCAATCTGGTAGAAGGCACTTCAAAAGGAACAAGGACTTCAAGAAGCCAGATGGAAAAGAAATGAAGAAAGGAGAACCCATCTGTTATGAATGTAAGAAGCCAGGACACATTAAAGCTGAGTGTCCAAAATTTAAGAAAGCCGGAGTCAGGAAGAAAGACAGCTCCAAGAAGTTCAGAAAGTACAAAAAGAAAGCGATGGCAGCAGCATGGGAAAACAGTAGCGACTCGGACAGTGAGTCAGGCTCCTGCAGCGATGAAGAAGAAGCCAACTTGGCCTTCATGGCAAATACTGAAGATAAGGTAACATCTGACTCCTCTTTTGATTCATGCAATGATTCAGATTCCGATAGTTTAGAAGAGGCTTTCAACGAAACTGTATGAAAAATATAAAGAAGTAACCAATTATTAAAAGTAAGCAAGAAAAACATAGTCTGTATAGAAAATACAAACTCATATCTAAAATCAGAAAATGAACAATTAGAAAGTCAAATAATGAACTTAAAAGAAGAAATGAACTGTTATGTGAAGACCTAAAAGCTAGAATGAACAAATAACTAAATTAGAGAAACAAGTAAGTTCAGATGAACTGAAAACTGAAATCAAAATACTAACAAAAGAAATATACAGTTATCTAGCACATTAGAAAAATTTCACTAATGGTAAAAACTCCCTCATATTAAAAGGTGCTAGAAGATCAGGTAAGAAGAAAAATGGATTAGGATATACCACCCAGATAATGAAGAAACCATAATTTCTCCTAAAAATATCCAACACCAAAATTTGTACCTGAACAAGATACAGCATACAAAGCTGATTTCAGATATATAGAAAAAGTAACCAATTATCTGCTGTAGTCACTGCAACAAGTTAGGACATATCATAACGACATGCCCAACAAGACATAAGAAATGGATAATAAAAGGCAAAATAAATGATACTAACCCATCAGGACCCAAAAGAATTTGGGTACCTAAACTTGATGTTTTTATTTCATGACATCTCTCGAGCATCCAATGGTATTTGGATAGCGGGTGATCAAGGCACATGTCAGGAAGCCAGAAGTTATTCTCTCTCTCCAAGTTGAAGAAGGAACAGTCACTTATGGAGATAATGGGAAAGGAACAGTGATAGGCAGTGGCTCTGTGAATAGCAAAGGAAAAAACAGTCATAGAAGATGTGTTTTAGTCAAGGGATTGAAGCACAATCTCATTAGAATCAGCAGCTGTGTGACAGAGGCATAGATCAAGTTTCCAGAGTCAAAGTGCAGCATACTGAGGAGGAGCAGTCATTTTGAAGCAAATAGAGAAAAGAATTTGTATGTGCTCTATCTGAAGAACTCAAGGTTCAGAATGTTTGTCTGGAAGCAAATAAAGATAAAATCTATGAATTATGGCACAAACGACTAGGACATTGCAGTATAGATGGCATGAGAAAATTTGCTGAAGAAGAATCTTGTGGAAGGTCTACCTAAGGTTAGTGCAAAATTGGATGGTGTATGGAAAACTTTGCTAAGGGAAAGCACACCAAAGGCTCCTTCAAGTCAAAGACGGGGTGGTGACCACCTCAAAACCCTTAGAGCTCCTTCATATGGATCTATTTGGGCCAATGAGGACTACCAGTCTTGGAGGAAAGAATTTTGGATTGTATAGTTGATGGACTACTCAAGATTCACATGGGTATCATTCCTAGAGCATAAAGATGACACTTTTGAAAACTTCGTCAGCTTCAGTAAGAAAGTTCGGAAAGATCAGAAGTTCAGCATGTGTCTATCAAATCAGATCATGGTGGCAAAACCATCCTAGACTCATAAGGGGACATCAAGGATAGGTCACTTGCCTTTCAAAAATTCTTCTAAGGGATTTAAAGGCTTGGTGAAGACCTCCTTGGGCAGTCCCAAGAAGTTGCAGAAGTGCCTCCAAACGATCTCTCCTCCGGGCTCCTGGGTGATCTCCACGCCGAGGGGATGTCGGGGAAGCCTTCCTCGTTGGTCCAGCAACCTCCTTGCAGCAGGGGGACGCCGGATCAGGTCCAGGGGTCGGATTTGAGGGTTCTAAAATGGGTTTTTCTCACAGCTCACCTAGGGTTTTTCTCTCCTCTATTTCTCCTCTTGCAAGGTGAAGTGAGAAGTGGGAGAGGCCAAATTCGGGTTCAGGATTGAGAGCCCCTCACCCACTCACCATACCGATTTGACAGCCTTAGAGCCGTTGGGGGACATCCCCCAATGGAGGCCATGCCTTGCTCCCGGATTTTCTGGCTCTGCAACGCATGCAGGTCAGAGAAGTTGGCGTCCATATCGCTGGACGCCGGAGTTAGTGTTGGCGTCCATGTCTGGACGCTGACACCAGCTAAACGGCCTAGGGTTGACGCCAAGGTGGCCTTCGGCCAGAACCCTAATTTATGCAGAAAACCATGCATACCAAGCATATATACATGCAATATGTATATGGTATTGTATCCATACTATCATCATGCAATATATACATTATTTATGCTTAATATAAACACATGCACACGTAATTATACTAATTAATACGTACGTAAATATGTACATACACACACAAGCACAAATATTCACACATAATACAAATAATACGACGGAAATTAGAGGGCCTTACACCCTCTCCCCCTTAAAGAAACTTCGTCCTCGAAGTTAGAACGACACTACTCAAACAAAAGGGGATACTTCTTCTTCATCGCATCCTCAAGCTCCCACGTAGCCTCCTCACGTGAGAAGTTCCGCCATAGAACTTTCACCGACGCGATACTCTTGTTCCGGAGATGCTGAACCTTCCGGTCAAGAATGGCTACTGGTTGCTCGACATACGAAAGATCTGGCTGGATCTCCACGGGCTCATGACTAATCACATGAGACGGATCTCGGACATACTTCCTGAGCATAGATACGTGGAATACAGGGTGAACGCTAGCCAAAGCTGGGGGTAATGCTAGCTCGTACGCCACGTTGCCCAAACGTCTGAGAATCTCATATGGGCCAATGAACCTAGGGCTTAGCTTGCTATGCCTGCCAAATCTGACAACACCTCGAGTAGGCGATATCTTCAAGAAGACATGATCGCCAACCTCGAACTCCAAATCCTTTCTCCTGTTGTCGGCATAACTCTTCTGCCTATCCTGTGCCGCAACAAGCCTTTTCCTGATAAGCTGAATCTTATCCGAAGTTTCCTGAACTAACTCCGGTCCGATCAACTGCCTATCACCAGTCTCCTCCCAACATAAAGGAGATCTGCAGGGCCTACCATACAACGCCTCGAATGGAGCCATACCGATACTAGCATGAAAGCTGTTGTTGTATGCGAACTCCACAAGAGGTAAATGACGCTCCCAATCATCCTTCCAATCCAGAACACACGCTCTCAACATATCCTCGAGCGTCTGGATAGTCCTCTCGGACTGTCCATCGGTCTGGGGATGAAACGCCGAACTGAGCTTAAGCTCCGAACCTAACGCATCCTGAAGACCCTTCCACAATCTCGAAGTAAATCTCGGATCTCGATCCGAAATGATCGACTTCGGCACACCATGCAATCTAATGATACCGCTAACATACAATCTAGCTAAACTCTCTACTGACTGCTTCTTCTTCATAGGCAAGAAATGAGCAGTCTTCGAGAATCTATCTACAACTACCCAAATCGAGTCATTGCCCCTTCTAGATCGAGGCAAACCCGATACGAAATCCATAGTGACAGCTTCCCACTTCCATACGGGATATCCATCCTCTGCATAAGGCCGGATGGTCGCTGCCGCTCGGCTTTCACCTGCTGACATACTAGACATCTAGACACATAATCCGCAACATCCTTCTTCATGCCGGACCACCAAAATGATCTCTTCAGGTCTTGATACATCTTAGTGTTACCCGGATGAATAGAGAATCGCGATCTATGAGCCTCCGCTAACACATGCTCACGGACATCTACCACATCGGGGACACAAACACGGTGCTGAAATCTAATCACACCGTCCTCATCACGAGCAATGCCCGCCTTACCCACTAACTCTAACAATCTAGGATCGGCTTTCTGCTGCTCAATCACCTCATCCAAGACTGAGGATCTAAGGGATAGCTGAGCTACAAAAGCCTGACACAACGATGGCTCTAACTCGGTCATAGAGCACGCTGCATCCTCCAACATCTTCCAATCCTGCTGGAGCGAAGACCTCTTTCTACTAAGAGCATCCGCTACGACGTTCGCCTTTCCAGGATGATACTGAAGGTCGAAGTCATAGTCCTTCAAGAACTCAATCCATCTCCTCTGCCTCAGGTTTAATTCCTTTTGGGAGAAAAGATACTTCAAGCTCTTGTGGTCGGTAAACACCTCAAATCTGACACCATAAAGATAGTGCCTCCAGATCTTTAGTGCATGAACCACAGCTGCGAGCTCTAAATCATGAGTCGGATAGTTCCTCTCATGCTCCTTCAACTGACGAGAAGCATAAGCCACTACCCTCTCTTGCTGCATGAGCACACAGCCTAAACCAATCTGAGATGCATCCGTATAAATGGCAAAACCTTCTAGACCACTAGGCAATACCAATACCGGAGCAGAAGTAAGCTTAGCCTTCAATAGCTGAAAGCTACGCTCACATGCCTCAGACCATACGAACTTCTCACCCTTTCTGGTCAGCTTTGTCAAAGGGGCGGCGATGGATGAGAAACCCTCAATGAATCGCCGATAATAACCAGCTAACCCAATAAAACTACGAATCTCCGAAGGGGTCCTGGGAATCTCCCAATCCATAACTGCCTGGACTTTTGCTGGATCAACTGCTACACCAGCGCCGGAGATAACATGCCCGAGAAAATGAACCTCGCGCAACCAGAACTCGCACTTGCTGAACTTCGCATACAGCTTGTGCTCACGGAGAACCTCTAAGACTAACCTCAAATGCTGACGATGTGTGGCCTCATCCGGAGAATAGACCAACACGTCATCAATAAACACAACAACAAAGCTATCTAGATACGGACTAAACACCCGGTTCATGAGATCCATGAACGCTGCAGGGGCGTTGGTCAATCCGAAAGGAAGAACCAAAAACTCATAATGTCCATAACGGGTTCTAAATGCCGTCTTGGACACATCCTCACTCCTAATCCTCAACTGATGATAACCAGATCGCAAGTCAATCTTGGAAAAGACTGATGCCTCTCGCAACTGGTCAAACAGATCATCAATCCGAGGTAAGGGATACCTGTTCTTCACAGTCACCTGGTTTAGCTTCCTATAATCAATGCACAACCGAAGTGACCCGTCTTTCTTCTTGACGAATAATACAGGTGCGCCCCAAGGGGAAACACTAGGGCGAATAAATCCCTTATCGAGCAATTCTTGCAATTGCTTCCTCAACTCGGCTAATTCTGCAGGGGCCATCCGATATGGGGCCTTCGAGATAGGAGAGGTGCCTGGAAGCAACTCTATAGTGAACTCTATCTCCCTATCCGGTGGCAATCCAGACAAGTCATCGGGAAAGACATCTGGAAAGTCCTGCACCACATCAATCTCTGCAAGAGTCAGTGACGAACCAGCATCGGGTACTAGCATAACGCTGGCAAGAAATGCGTCACAACCCTTGTTCACCATGCGCATCGCCTTCATGGCAGAGATAACTAACTTTCCCGCTAAGTTCTTTGGCAAGGGATGAGAGAACTCATCCTCACCAGGAATGCGGAAAACAATCTTCTTCCTACGACAATCCACTAACGCATAGTGCTCCTCTAGCCAATCCAGACCAAGGATACAATCATAATCCTTCATCTTTAGCAAGAAGAAACACCCATCTAGGAATCTATCCTCAATGCACACAGGTAACGACGGAATGCACTTCCTAGTCGATACCGTACCCGCAGGGGTGTGCACAGACAAAGGGACCTCTAACTCCTCAGACTCTATGCCTGACTCTAGGGCTAACTGCCTAGCGAACCGCTCGGAAATGAACGAGTGAGTAGCACCCGTATCAAACAAAACCCGAGCGTGCACACCGAAAAGTAAAACTGTACCTTCGGTGACATGCTCCGCCTGCTCGGCGTCCTCACGAGCTAACGCAAACACTCGAGCTGGGGCTCGAGGCCTTCCTGGTCGTCCTGTAGCTGGCGCGGCTGCCGCTACTGCTGGTACTGGCGCTCCTCGCTGAGCTCCTGCTGAAGTCTTGGGCAATCCTTGATCTTGTGGTCGCTGCTCCCACACTTTAAGCATCTACCCGCTACTAACCAGCACTCGGAACCTCCATGGGTCTTCCCACAATGGGGACACTCTCTCTTCGCACCGGGGGAACGTACAGAGGTACCTGAGAGTTGCTGACTGTCATTTGTTTCTGCGGTGTCTGGTACACCGTTTTCTTCTTATCTGCCGCTGGAAAGTCGCTGCCGGCCTCTTCTGCGAAGCCTTCTTCTCCTCCAGATACTGCTCCATTTCTCCCTCCTGTCTGCAGGCTGCGCTGAGGGCCTCGTCTAGCGTGCGGTGGTCGAACGCCACGAGCCTCGTCCTCAGTGATGGTTTGAGACCCATCACGAACTTCTTGGTCTTCCTGCGCTCATCCTCTACTATATGCGGTGCATATTTAGAAAGTTCAGAAAACCTTGCCTCGTATTCCAGGACGGTCATTGATCCTTGCGTCAGGGAAAGGAATTCTTGCTCCATCTTGTCCTGGATGTGCTCTGGGACGAACTTGGCTCGGAAGAGCCTCACGAACGCGTCCCATGCCACATCTACTGCTCCGTCCTCGAAGCGCGTACGCAGTAGGGAGGACCACCATACATCAGCTCTCTCCTGCAACACACCTTCATAAGCACTAACCAACAATTTCTAACTTGACAAACAACATACAAGCATAAACCAAAACATACCTGTAGCATGTAGGTGGCTAAGGTCACCTTGTCCTCGTCAGGACACCTGATAGCTCGGAAGATTTTCTCCGTCTCCCTCATCCAGCTTTCTGCCAATAGCGGATCACTCTCCCCCTTAAAAGAGGGTGGGGCCATCCTCTTGAATCGCTCCATGATGGAAGGTCCACCATGGTCCTGAGCTGGGGCCTGAGCCTGCTACATTAAACAATAACAATATACAATAAACACAATATCATGCAATTTAAATAGCAAACTACTAGGTTGTTTTATTATTCTACCTGGGCCTCCAACTGGGCCTGGAGTGCTGCCTGGGTGTGGGCCTGCGTCTGCATGGCTTGCACCAGACCTTGCATGAATACTCCATAGTCCACTGGCGGTGGTGGGGGAAGCACAGGACCCTGTGGGGCCGGGGCCTGCTGCTCCGCCCGCTCCTCACGCCTCTGCTCGTCGTCGCGAGCTGGCACACCTCCACGTCGTCCACGGGAAGCCATGGCTGTAATAAAATTTCAGCCACCAATTAGAGCTAGGTTACTAAATTTTCTAACCATTTCTTATCTATTTTTCACTTCTTATTAGTGTTTTCTACACATGTGGACATACTTAGCATGCAATGGGGATGATGACTTAGTATATTCATGTGCAATCTCAACCGGTCGCTCTGATACCAATCTCTGTGACGGCCCTCATTATACCGGTACGGTTATACCAACCCACGTCGGTATAACAAGTGCTGCCACAGTGGGACATTTACCCAAACGATACATACAGCTGAGATACACGCGAATATACAACAGAGTAGCGGAAGTAAAAGAGAACTATCTCCATTCATTCATCATCCACATTAACCATACATGAATTTTCGCAATTAACAATGAGGAACTAAGAGCTCACATAATTTAAATTGCTGAAATAGAATTACAAAATGTCCACATAATACATTCCTTTCATGATAATTCTAATACAATGTTCCAAATACATACTATGAAGTACACAAATCACAAAGAAGCTCCAACAACTAGCTAGTCTCCGCGCTCGGAGTCCGTCTCCACCGTCTCCTCAAGCGGTGTCGTGTCACCAACTATACCTGTACGCCGAAGCAAGGAGTGAGTCCAAGGACTCAGCAAGCAACACTACTCATGATGTACACTTAGAAGTCCTATGGTTTCTACATGCACATTACAATTAGCAACACATAGCATGCTAGTCATTTCAAGTTTTCAACCTATCATGAACATTCTACAATTTTATACATAACTCATGCTTTCAGATTTCTAAAATAAACTTCACCTATCACATGGTCTCTATTCAATTTACTCATGAAACTTTAATCTTTTAAGAGTCAAACATGAGAGCTATCAACATGAACAATTTACATGCATGAAAGGTAACGCAACTAGCATGGGTTTTACACATTTTTAAACACATACATGAACCTTTTACATGCTTTAGGTTGCTGATTTCACATGATTCAATGGCTATAAATCTACACATGAGGGCTACAATGTTGCTTAAAACATATCATATGAACAATCTATCATGCTATTTGCACACATATTCATTAGTTGTCCCTAACATGGACTCTAAACATTTTTGCACACATAAACATAAGAATAATAACATGCATTTTCTGAATTCACATGGTTTCAGATTTAGTCTCACATGGGTTTCAATAACACATTTACACATCTAGAATTTCACATTTTTCTTTACACTAGTTTCCTCTTTTCACATGGTTACACTTTACACATACACATTCACATGTCACTTACACATTTACACATGGTCACATACACATTTCACATTACACTTTACACATTTTTAGGTGCCGTGACACATAGTCCAAACCACCAAAGAAGGACATATACACATCACATTACACATAGACGCCATCTAGGCATTCCAATGGCGACTCTTGGACTGCGCAGACCGGGAGAACAAGTCTCCACCCTAACCAGTGGTACTTGTCCACCTCCAGGATTTCCCCCTAATGCCCTTAGGGTCACTTAACACAATGAACTTTCTCAGGGGGACTTTTCCCTGATACAGCTCCACTGCCCTCTACGGAAGCAGTGTCACATTGGCACAGTTACACATTTACATATTTACCGTTTTACACTTGGTTTTACACATAACACTTCATCTCATTCACTTTCTCACTCACATGAATACCTCTGTTTTTCCTAACATGGTACTACAGAATTTCAAGGTTTAACACAGTAAACACACTAATCATGCTGGGTTTAAACAAAATCTAATCACATTAAGATCATATGCACGAATTATCACATTTCACATGAAAACACATAACTTTTTATTTACTGATCCAAATGATCCGAAATTTTAACCACATGCTGTTTCGGGTTCTAGATGATACCCTCAATTTTTCAGATTTTTCTGAGCTAATTAGAATTTACAGAAAATAAAACGCCTAATTAGCATGCTATAACAACTTAAATTAACATGGGTCTAACACATTTTGCAAATTGACCACTTGCTGTTTATACATAAGCTAAACACATATGCATGAACTGAGAATATAAAATTTCCCTAATTCATACATCTATGGATTGAGCCCTACAAATCATTCTTGCATGCTTTTATTTTACCGAACCAAATATATTCGCAAATTACACAAGCATGGATAAATTACCAAAATTTGCAAACACATATGCTAACCCACTGACCTTCATGATTAGGCTAAAACCATGGCATTCATACACATTCTAATCAGGAAAACTAAATTTGTAAAATCAACACTTCATGCTCACAAGTTTAAGGAACACCATTTTCCCACATCCACCAACACACACCATTCATCCACACACCACAAACACAATATACATAGAGTATAAGGTCTACCATATATCCTCATCACGTAAAACATACCGAAATTAATGTATAAGAGGGACAGAACAGCTCACTGTTCTGTTCAGAAGAACTTGGCGGCGGTCTCTGGCCGCTGACTCAGAGTCAGCGGCATGGTCGATGGACGCCAAGGATGATCTGGACGTCCAGGGACCTTGCCGTCTAACCAGGTCTGTGCAGAAACACAGACCCGAGCTCTGAATCTTGGGTGAATTGGAGGGTCTAGGACTCGAGGAAAAATCCATAAAATCACAAAACCATCCTAGACTCATAAGGGGACATCAAGGATAGGTCACTTGCCTTTCAAAAATTCTTCTAAGGGATTTAAAGGCTTGGTGAAGACCTCCTTGGGCAGTCCCAAGAAGTTGCAGAAGTGCCTCCAAAC
This sequence comes from Colocasia esculenta, assembly GCA_014218235.1. Lineage (NCBI taxonomy): Eukaryota > Viridiplantae > Streptophyta > Magnoliopsida > Alismatales > Araceae > Colocasia > Colocasia esculenta. The sequence continues at coordinate 44,416,571 of CM024753.1, forward strand.
GATCTCTCCTCCGGGCTCCTGGGTGATCTCCACGCCGAGGGGATGTCGGGGAAGCCTTCCTCGTTGGTCCAGCAACCTCCTTGCAGCAGGGGGACGCCGGATCAGGTCCAAGGGGTCGGATTTGAGGGTTCTAAAATGGGTTTTTCTCACAGCTCACCTAGGGTTTTTCTCTCCTCTATTTCTCCTCTTGCAAGGTGAAGTGAGAAGTGGGAGAGGCCAAATTCGGGTTCAGGATTTTGGAGAGCCCCTCACCCACTCACCATACCGATTAGACAGCCTTAGAGCCGTTGGGGGACATCCCCCAATGGAGGCCATGCCTTGCTCCCGGATTTTCTGGCTCTGCAACGCATGCAGGTCAGAGAAGTTGGCGTCCATATCGCTGGACGCCGGAGTTAGTGTTGGCGTCCATGTCTGGACGCTGACACCTTCTAAACGGCCTAGGGTTGACGCCAAGGTGGCCTTCGGCCAGAACTTTAATTTATGCAGAAAACCATGCATACCGGACATATATACATGCAATATGTATACGGTATTGTATCCATACTATCATCACGCAATATATACATTATTTATGCTTAATATAAACACATGCATACGTAATTATACTAATTAATACGTACGTAAATATGTACATACACACACAAGCACAAATATTCACACATAGATACAAATAATACGACGGAAATTAGAGGGCCTTACATTCTAGCCCCTATTCTGTCTGATTGTGAAAGGCTGACATCTTCTGAATGGTCCAAGTTCTACCCCCTGTCAGCTCAGCAGTTGTTTGAAATCAATGAAGCTCAGGCCAGGGAAGGCAAACCAGCCATTTCTCCAGCTACTTTCCTAGATATGAACTCCATTCATCTTGTTGATGACCCCTTCAAGGTCTGGGAGGAAAGATACAAAGTGTATGTGGCTATGCACAAGGCTCTCAGAGATAACCTCAATCACTATCCTGTGACCATGGACCAATTCCTCACCTGTGCCAGCTTTGGGACTCGTCGATTTCTCAAGATGAACATGGACAAGCATGCATATGCTGATCTTCTCTATCAGCACCTAGATCTTCATCTCAAAAGGATGGCTTCCACCATGGGATCATCCTACTATGTATCCTTTGGAGTCTTCAAAACTCTTTTTGAAGAGCAGGAAGCACAGGCATGGGAAACCATCTCCCATTTTGCCTCTCTTTTGTCTCCTGCCTTCTATTTACCAGTACCTCCACAAAGTTAATGAAATGACCTTCTTTGTGTACTCCTATTCTCTTTCTCTCTTCTTTCTTTGTCGAAGCTTGTCTTTTTGCTCAATGACAAAAAGGGGGAGAAAACTAGAGCATGTCAGCATGTCTGAAATACATTCCAATAATTCTTAAAGAAAAAATTAGCATGTCTTATCTTCAGATTGATTTCAGATATTTTTCATCCATGCTTATTGTTCAGTTTTGTCATCACCAAAAAGGGGGAGATTGATGATCAGTCTGTCCCCATGTAATTTTAAGGTATTTTGGTGATTAACAAAACTAAACTAGTTTTTATAAAAAATATCTAATGAATATTTCATAAGTCGTAAAGTACAAAAAAAATACCAAGGTCAATCAAACCAATAAAGGTATGCATTACTTCTCTGAAGCTTTAATCTTTTCAACATGATATTCTTTCTAAGTTCATATCGATTTCTGTTGAAATTCATAACGATTTCCTTATAAGACCGAAAAGTCATGTTGTTTCAATCAAGTCGATGTCATAACGACTCTATAAGTTATCGCAACGACTTCTTTAGAACTCGCAACGACTTGATTGTTGTAACGATTTCATAAGTTACCGTAACGACTTCTTTAGAAAGCGCAACGACTTGCTTGTTGTAACGATTTCATAAGTTATCGTAACGACTTCTTTAGAACTCGCAACGACTTGATTGTTGTAACGATTTCATAAGTTACCATAACGACTTCTTTAGAACTCGCAACGACTTGCTTGTTGTAACGATTTCATAAGTTACCATAACGATTTCTTTAGAAATCGCAACGACTTGCTTGTTGTAACGATTTGCTCTCTATAATGACTTGTTAGTATTCATAACGACTTGCTTTGCGCAACGATTTCTTTAGAGTTCATAACGACTTGATAAGTGTTCATAACGATTTTGCTCTCTATAATGACTTGTTAGTATTCATAACGACTTCATAAGTCATATAGCCATCGATTTCATATCTTGATATCTTATTCATCTTTAAAACGTTGACTAGTCAAAATCCACGTAGACATCTCTCTGACGCTTCTACATTTATGAGATCTGAACGTATCTCTGCATGCATGCAGACAATATCATCCTTTATCGTGCTTACTCTGATAACGTCTTTTAGACTTAAGCTATTTGGCATTACTATTTTCATTTCTACTGACGTTGACTGTCATCAGAGACAGCTTAGTTGTCTGCTATTTGAGATTGACATTTGTGCAGACCTCTGATCTAGCTTCATGGTACAACGTTAAACAAAATAGAAGCCAAAGGATATTTCTGAAGATCTCATCTTTTTGCGTCCTCAAGTGATCAAAAGGCTGTTGACTGGAAGCTTCCAAGACTCCAGGTGTCATTCAGTCTAACGACTACTCAAAAGAGAGACAACGGACACTTCAACGTCTAGATTTCAAATTGAAGTTATAAATACAAGTCAGAAGAACAGAAGATATACATCGCGTATTCAAGCATTCAAATTCTTCTGAAGAAGTCCAGAGCCAAGAACCTCATTCCACTTAGTTTTTGCTCTTTACTCTCCATTAGTTTGTGAAAATTTTGAGAGATCCCGTGTAGTTCTGAGAGTGTGCCTTGTTTAGATCTTTGCTCTCAGTTCTAGTTGCTTCAGATCCTTGCTTGTCAAAAGCTTGATCTAGGGGCTTGAATTTCATTCATTCTCTTTGTGTTGTTCCCTTCGGTTGTGAATGAAGACCTAGTGGTATCCAGGGTGTTGTTCCCTTCAGTTGTGAAGGAAGACCTGGTGGGTTATCCAGGGTGTTGCTATTCCCTTCGGGTGTGAAGGAAGACCAGCTGAGCTGGGTGCTATAGCGTCCTTAGGGGGACTGTACCCTAGTTAGTGAAATCCTGAGTTGTTGCTCAGGGACTGGACGTAGGACTCCTAAGGAAAGGAGGTCCGAACCAAGATAAACCTTGTGTTGTGTGATTGTCTTCTTTGTGTGTTTGATATTTAAACTAACAGTCACTAACCTACTTCGAAGAACGTTTGTGTGAATCTTTTTAGTTACAGGTATCTTCAAGATTAATTTTTAAAGACCCATTCACCCCCCCTCTGGGCTCGTCAACTGGGCAACAATAGAAAGTGGGAGAAAGAAGAGAGGCATGCCGGGAAATAAGTTCCCAAGCCTTAATCTCCTGTTCTTCAAAAAATTGTTGGAAGATGCCAGAATCTATAGTGAAGGATACACCCATCTCAGGACGCATGCGCTCAATGTAAAGCTGTCATTGATCTTCTAAGAAACGCACATACTGATCCTTATCAAGGGTGAACCTGAAATGGCTGGACTTCCCAAAACTGGCATGCTGAAAAAAGTGAACAATGTTGACAGGATAGAAGAGATGATGATCCTTCAGGTCTTTTAGCAAGGAAATAAAAGCTAAGTAGCACGCAGCCCATTGCACAAACAGTTCCTAAATTGGATTGATGGAATTCAAGTCTAGAAAAGCGTCAGCAGAGAGAGGTGGCTTGCCTGCTCGGACCAAGGAGTTGTTCAAGGATTCCAACTGGAGAGCAGATTGATTGTAGTGCTTCTCCCAATCTGTGGGAGAGAGCCTTTCACATTCAGATATCAAAGGAGCACGCACTGCAGAAGAAATGTGGCCCAGATGATATTCGCGAAAGATAAACCTCTGAAAGGAGGGAAGGCAGCCCTGCTGAGCTGAGATTCTCCACATGACTCGTGCAAATCTTTCAAAGGCATGAGAGCCAATGGTGGAATCCAAAACCAAGGAATGTAATTTCGGAAGAAATACTACTTCCGGCATCTTCAAAGTGGTGAAGTCCACTGTGAAGGGGCAATTAATGGGACCTTCAGTTCGAAGAGTAGCAAGAGCCCCATGGAATTGGCCAAACTGAACTTTGGGTTGCTTGCGTAAATAACAAAAATCATTGAAAAGCTGGAAGCACTTGGTGATTCTGATTTCTTTGAGAATGAAAGGGCCCCAAAGTGCTTGATGATGAAATACAAACCATTCAGAAAGGGTGAGAGGATGATCCTGTCGAGAGGTGCTATCTGATCTGGCAAGAAGATACTTGCTGTAGAGAGACTTATGCCCTTTGGCCCACTGATCTTCAGTCTTGCATTCAGCCGATTGGAAGATTTTGAGTTGGTCGACTTTGGAAAGGTGGCAGAAGGGAAGTATAATGTTAAGCTGATCAGAAAGATTGAGAAAGGGAATGCCAAAAAGGTTGGCGAGAATACATTTTTGGAGATATTCACAGTAAATTGATCTCCTTCGATTTTCAACTGAGAGGGAGTACCAAAGAGGAGGAAACATGGGTTCAGAGGAAAGAGCAAGAGTTTTTGAAATTTTTCTCTTTTTAGAAACAGGACTAGAAGAATCAGTCCTGTGAACATGTGTAAGGCCCTCTAATATCCGTCGCATTATTTGCAATTATGTGTGTATGTTTATGCTTGTGTATGTATGTACATATTTACGTACGCATTAATTAGTATAATTACGTGTGCATGTGTTTATATTAAGTATAAATAATGTATATATTGCATGATGATAGTGTGGATATAATACCATATACATATTGCATGTATATATGCTTGGTATGCATGGTTTTCTGCATAATTAGGGTTCTGGCCGAAGGCCACCTTGGCGTCAAGCCCAGGCCGTTGAGCTGGTGTCAGCGTCCAGACATGGACGCCAACACTAACTCCGGCGTCCAGCGATATGGACGCCAACTTCTCTGACCTGCATGCGTTGCAGGGCCAGAAAATCCGGGAGCAAGGCATGGCCTCCATTGGGGGGATGTCCCCCAACGGCTCTCAGGTTGTCAAATCGGTATGGTGAGTGGGTGAGGGGCTCTCCTTAACCCTGAACCCGAATTGGACTCTCCCACTCTTTCCCTTCACCCTTGCAAGAGGAGAGAAGTGAGAAAGAAAAACCCTAGAGAAGCCTGTGAGAAAAACCCATTTTAGAACCCTCAAATCCGACCCCTTGGACCTGGATCCGGCGTCCCCCTGCTGCAAGGAGGTTGCTGGACCAACGAGGAAGGCTTCTCCGACATCCCCTCGGCGTGGAGATCATGCAGGAGCCCGGAGGAGAGATCGTTTGGAGGCACTTCTGCAACTTCTTGGGACTGCCCAAGGAGGTCTTCACCAAGCCTTTAAATCCCTTAGAAGAATTTTTGAAAGACAAGTGACCTATCCTTGATGTCCCCTTATGAGTCTAGGATGGTTTTGTGAATTTTAAGGATTTTTTCTCGAGTCCTAGACCCTCCAATTCACCCAAGATTCAGAGCTCGGGTCTGTGTTTCTGCACAGACCTGGTTAGACGGCAAGGTCTCTGGACGTCCAGATCATCCTTGGCGTCCATCGACCATGCCGCTGACCCTGAGTCAGCGGCCAGAGACCGCCGTCGAGTTCTTCTGGACAGAACAGTGAGCTGTTCTGTCCCTTTTATACATTAATTTCGGTATGTTTTACGTGATGAGGATATATGGTAAATCTTATACCCTATGTATATTGTGCATTGTGGTGTGTGAATGAATGTGGTGTGATGGTGAATGTGGGTTAATAGTATCTTTTAAATTTGTGAGCATGACTTGTAGATAATTTTGCAAATCCATGTTCCATGATTTGGATTAGTTGAATGTCTTGGTTGCAGTCTATTCATGAAGAATTGTGGGGCATGTATGTATGTTTTGAAATTTTGGTAATTCATGCATGCTTGCGAAATTGCTAATAAGTTCGGTAGAATAAAATGAAAGCATGCAAGAATGATTTGTAGTATTCAATCCATAGATGTATGAATTAGGGAAATTTTGTGTTCTCAGTTCATGCATATGTGAATGGCTTATGTGTAAACAGCAAGTGGCCAATTTGCAAAATGTGTTAGACCATGTTAATTTAAGTTGTTAATAGCATGCTAATTAGGCGTTTTATTTTCTGTAAATCCTATTTAGCTCAGAAAAATCTGAAAATTGAGAGTATCATCTAGAACCCGAAAACAGCATGTGGTTAAAATTTCGGATCATTTGGATCAGTAAATAAAATGTTATGTGTTTCTTGTGAAATGTGATAATTCGTGCATATGAACGTAATGTGATTAGATTTTGTTTAAACCCAGCATGATTAGTGTGTTTACTGTGTATTAAACCTTGAAATTTTGTAGTACCATGTTAGAAAAAAAAACAGAGGTATTCATGTGAGTGAGAAAGTAATGAGATGAAGTGTTATGTGTAAAACCAAGTGTAAAACGGTAAATATGTAAATGTGTAACTGTGCCAATGTGACACTGCTTCCGTAGAGGGCAGTGGAGCTGTATCAGGGAAAAGTCCCCCTGAGAAAGTTCATTGTGTTAAGTGACCCTAAGGGCATTAGGGGGAAATCCTGGAGGTGGACAAGTACCACTGGTTAGGGTGGAGACTTGTTCTCCCGGTCTGCGCAGTCCAAGAGTCGCCATTGGAATGCCTAGATGGCGTCTATGTGTAATGTGATGTGTATATGTCCTTCTTTGGTGGTTTGGACTATGTGTCACGGCACCTAAAAATGTGTAAAGTGTAATGTGAAATGTGTATGTGACCATGTGTAAATGTGTAAGTGACATGTGAATGTGTATGTGTAAAGTGTAACCATGTGAAAAGAGGAAACTAGTGTAAAGAAAAATGTGAAATTCTAGATGTGTAAATGCGTTATTGAAACCCATGTGAGACTAAATCTGAAACCATGTGAATTCAGAAAATGCATGTTATTATTCTTATGTTATGTGTGCAAAAATGTTTAGAGTCCATGTTAGGGACAACGAATGAATATGTGTGCAAATAGCATGATAGATTGTTCATATGATATGTTTTAAGCAACATTGTAGCCCTCATGTGTAGGTTTATAGCCATTGAATCATATGAAATCAGCAACTAAAGCATGTGAAAAGGTTCATGTAAGTGTTTAAAAATGTGTAAAACCCATGCCAGTTGCGTTACCTCACATGCATGTAAATTGTTCATGTTGATAGCTCTTATGTTTGATTCTTTAAAAGGTTAAAGTTCATGAGTAAATTGAATAGAGACCATGTGATAGGTGAAGTTTATTTTAGAAAACTGAAAGCATGAGTTATGTATGAAATTGTAGAATGTTCATGATAGGTTGAAAACTTGAAATGACTAGCATGCTATGTGTTGCTAATTGTAATGTGCATGTAGAAACCATTAGGACTTCTAAGTGTACATCATGAGTAGTGTCGCTTGCTGAGTCCTTGGACTCACTCCTTGCTTCGGCATACAGGTATAGTTGGTGACACGACACCGCTTGAGGAGACGGTGGAGACGGACTCCGAGCGCGGAGACTAGCTAGTTGTTGGAGCTTCTTTGTGATTTGTGTACTTCATAGTATGTATTTGGAACATTGTATTAGAATTATCATGAAAGGAATGTATTATGTGGACATTTTGAAATTCTATTTCAGCAATTTAAATTATGTGAGCTCTTAGTTCCTCATTGTTAATTGCGAAAATTCATGTATGGTTAATGTGGATGATGAATGAATGGAGATAGTTCTCTTTTACTTCCGCTACCTGTTGTATATTCGCGTGTATCTCAGCTGTATGTATCGTTTGGGTAAATGTCCCACTGTGGCAGTACTTGTTATACCGACGTGGGTTGGTATAACCGTACCGGTATAATGAGGGCCGTCACAACATGTGAGGCAACTGCCAGAATTGAGATTAGTGTGGGGCGTTCCAACTCATCCTCAAATTTATTTTGGAAAACACTGGCATGTTGTGGATTAGTAGGAGAAATTGTAACAGAAGTAGGTGGAGTAGGAGGATGAAGGAATGATCTAGGAGAAGGAATAGTGGATGCCCCGGCTGATGAGGGACCAGAGGAGGAAGAGGCTCCAGTTGATGAAGAAACTGGAGGATCAATGACAAGAGGAGAAGGAGAAATGGATGTGGAAAGGGTAGTAGGCATGATAGGAGACGAATGAGGTTCAGAGGGAAAAGGTGTTGGAGATGAGATGGTTCTTGGTACAGGTTGTTTGAAGGTAGGTGGAGCTGGAGGTGCTGTGGAAGAAGATGGTGGTGAAGAAGGGGCTGGTGTTGCAAGAGATGAAGGCTCAGGGGCTTCAGGAGCAACCGCTAGCTCTTCTACACTTGACTGCACATCCTTGGAGACCACTGGCCCTGTTGGCCCTGAAACAACCTTGACTGGCCCTGATGGCCCTGCTGGTTCCTTCTAAACTGCCTGTGGCCCGGATGGCCCTTCTGGTTCTACCATAATTTTCCCTGATGGCCGATCTTCTGCTATACCAGATGGCCCTGATGGTTCTACCACAATTTTCCCTGATGGCCGATCTTCTGCTATACCAGATGGCCCTGATGGCCCGGCCTCTTCTTCTTGCTGCCTGGCCTGAGAAGGCCCTGAACTGCTAACTGGATCAGCAGGTGGGGGAATAGGAGGGGCAGAGGAGGATTGCTCTCGATAGGAGATTAGCTTCTTGACACTGTCGAACTCCCCTTTCATCCATCGGCATAATTTTCTGAACATTTTAAAATCATCTCTTAAGTTGTGTACTTCAGTGGACAAGGTTCCAATTGCATTAGCTGCAGAAGTCTGACTGATAGAGATGGACTGAATATCTGATTGCATAGATGTGATGGCTTTGCCTTGATCATTCAACCTTCTGATAACAGGCTTGAAATTGACCTTCAGCTGTTTCTTCTTTGACCTTCGATGAGCTGCTCGTTTCCCTTTTTGTCCTGCCCTTGTAATGGGCTCCACAAAATCAGCATGTTCCTCAGAGAATTGATCATTCATAGAAGTATTTTCAGTGTGCACCCCCTGAGGTGCTCCTTCTTTCTCAAATGATTGCTCCCCCTAAGCAGGAGCATCTTTCAGTTGATCTTCTTCAACAATAATTTCTTGCTCCCCCTGAATTTCTGCTTGCTCATCAACATGTTGCTCCCCCTCAATGGGAGCATCTTCTACAACTAAGTCTTCATGAGCAACTACTTGCTCCCCCTGACTGGGAGCATCTTCCATAACAATCTCATCAATGTGGCCTGACGCCATAGCTTCTGCAATTTAAACTTCATTAACTACTGGATCCCTTAGAGAGCTTTGGATGGATTCCAGTACATTTCTGAGTACTGAGCCTACTCGGGAAGAGGGAAGAGGATCCTCTGAACTATGCCCAACGGGCTCAATATCCTCTGGAGGTATATCCTCAATTCTGCTGCTAGATTCTGCTACTGCTTCCACAAATGGTGCTGCTGCTACTTTTGGTTCTGCTGCTGCCTCAACTGCTTCTACCTCTGGAAACACAGGAACTGCGCTAGCTGCTTCCTGACCTTCTTGGGCTTCGCCAATGATGGCTTCACCCTCAGCCACAGAAGTCTTTGTCCAGACCCCATTGACAACCGAAAAACCACTTTTTCTTAAATTTCTGGACCAGATATCTTGGCCCATCTTTTCAGACACATCTCCCACCACGCTAATGCCATAATGTTGAAATATCTTGGTGAGCATGTGAGCATAAGGTAGAGAAACGTTCAGCTTGCTCTTTGTGTCCCATACCTGTGCGCTTGCAAACTTCATCCTTTCAATCATAATCTCTGCAGTGTTGATTTCTTGGTTCTAGACAGCCCAGAACATCAGGTCGGAGTCCGCCTTTGTGCAAGTGGAGAAGGTGGCACTCCTTGGGACTACTATTTGACACACAATGAAATGCAATAAGCGATTAAACGCATTCAACTAGTTGATGTCTAGTTTTCCATCCTTCAATCTGAATTCGGGACCAACAATCCATAAGCCTTTCTCCTGGATATCCACAGTGTGAACTCCACTGTGTCCAGAGGTAGTCACACCAAAGAGAGATGCCAATAGGTCTCGTGTGACCCTAATCTGAGTTCCCTTGACCATGGAATTCAGGGTTCCGTCTTCCTCTGTCTTCAGACATACATAGAAAGCTTTCACAAGGTCCGGATAACTTACTTCTGATAGGGTGGCTATCTTTGTCCACTTCAATCTGCCCATAGCTGTGACGATACTGCCCATTCCATTCTTCTGCAAGTCAGCCACATCTAGCCGCAAAGCTTGGTCTTTACTGAAGCATATCTTTCCTTCTGCTCAGCGGTAAGAAATGCAGCTCCATAGCCACCGACGCTGCCGGAGACACCAGAAGAGGCCATGGTTTTGGATGGGAAGAGTTTCTGGATGATCGAAATGGAGAAAAGAGCAGAACCCCTCAAGAAATTTCTCGCGAGAAAAAGGTGGAAGCTTGAAATCTCAGGGAGTCGATGCCAGAGTCGATAGGGTATCGCCTCAGGCAGAAGGAGGAAGATGATGAAGGGATGCGAATCGTTACCGCACAGATTTCAGGATATAAAGGAAAAGTTAAAAGAATGACCTTTAGAATTTAGAGGAGCTATGATAGCAGAAAATGACAAACTGACTAGTTCAATGGAATAAATTCTTATAAAATAACGAACCAACATGACAAACTTAAAAGGATAGACAATAATTGGAATTTTTCTTAATTTTTGGGAGGAAAAATAATTTTAAATTCTGAAAATTAATATTTCAGTTTTAAACAGATGATTGTTTCACAATTTACACATGTCTAATTCCCTTCTAAGAGAAGTAAATCTCTCTTCGGGTAAGGCCTTTGTGAAGATATCTGCTAACTGATTGTTTGATTCAATAAATGAAATATCAATGTTGCCATTTGCTACATGATCACGAATGAAATGACATCTAACCTCAATGTGTTTAGTCCTTGAGTGTTGTACTGAATTTTTGGTTAGATTTATAGCATTGGTGTTGTCGCATAATAATGGAATTATCTTGATATGTAACCCATAATCCTCAACTTGTTGCTTGATCTGTAGGAGTTGTGTGCAGCAACTTCCAGCAGCTACATACTCAGCTTCAGCTGTTGACAGAGCTACTGAATTTTGTTTTTTTGAGGACCATGATATCAAACAACCTGCAAGGAATTGACAACAGCCACTGGTGCTTTTTCTGTCTATTTTGCATCCAGCGTAATCAGCATCAGAGTATCCTACCAAATTAATTTGACATGATTTTGGATACCATATACCTAAGTCATAGGTTCTAACTAAGTATCTAAATATTCTTTTGACATTAATTAAATGAGATTCTTTCGGATCTTCCTGATACCCAGCACACATACATACACAACAATATATCAGGTCTACTAGCAGTTAAGTACAGTAAAGATCATATCATACCTCTGTAGATTTTTTTATCTACATTCTTACCATCTTTGTCACTGTCCATTCTTGTTGATGTGCTCATGGGTGTTGATAATGGCTTGGCATTTTCGAATCCAAACTTCTTTAAGAGTTCCTTGGTACATTTGGCTTGACATATGTGGGTGCCTTCTTTTCCTTGCTTAATTTGCAATCTAAGGAAGTAGTTAAGCTCCCCCATCATGCTCATCTCGAATTCTCCCTGCATAAGCTTCTCAAAGTACTTGCAAAGAGATTCGTCAGTAGAACTAAATATTATATCATCAACATATATTTGAACAAGCAGAATATGTTTGACCTTAGATTTGACAAATAGTGTACTATCTACTTGACCTCTAGTAAAACCATGGTCTAGTAGAAATGAGCTAAGCCTTTCATACCAGGCCCTAGGTGCTTGTTTTAAACCATATAAAGCTTTGTGCAACTTAAAAACATGGTTGGGAAAATCAATGTCATCAAAACCTGGAGGTTGTTCTACATAAACTTGTAGACACCGTGATCGCCAATTTGTAGACACCGCCTCGTGGTCCGTCGGGGAGCCCGGGGCGTTGAAATCCACAAAGAGGGTGGTGATAAAATAAAGAAAAATGATCGTGATCACCAGGCACGCGAGGGTGCCGAAGGGAGATGCACGCGCGAGGGGTGCAGATGGAAGAATGATCGCGAGCATACCTTTTGGCGGGGAGATTGCGCGGGGGATGATGTGGGCCCTATCTTCCTCTACGAACACGGCCGGCCGCGGTAGAGGGCGTTTCCTCGTTTGATTACCCTTGCAAAAAAAAAAACAAATAAGAATGGGGATTAGCAAAATAAGGCATGTAGTACCGAATCCCGAACGAATAAATGAAATGAATAAAAATGGGGAGGACTCACCGGATGGTGGTTTTCAAACCCCTAAAATAGGTGTGTGTGTGTGTGTGTATGCATGCATGTGTATAAAAAAGGATGAAAAAAGGGCCACGTGGGGCCCGGAGGAGGTGAAAACGTAAAGAGCCACGTGGGGCTCGGAGGGAGTAGAAATGCAAATAAAAGAGAGAGAGGGGAGGGGGTGCTTCCCCAAATGTTAGTGCGACATGACGGGTTGTTGCCGGAGTTGATGGAGGAAGGAGAGGAGGGAGACGCTCCCGCCTCGCACGTGCAATGGAAGGAGACGACGGCGCCGGACTCCGTGGAAGAAGAATAGATCGATATGATAGCTAGGAGTCGAGATGGGAATTCGGCAGAGCTTCGCCACTTTGTGGAACCCCCCCTGAACAAATGACCCTCGGGTCCAATTTATAGGCAACAGATTCTTGAATCGCGTCCAAACAGGAAGCTGCGATTAATCGCGTCTGGGCGGCAGGCCGCGATTAAGAAAGTCAAACCGATGTCACGGGCGCATGATGGCGTAGCCTCAGCTATGCTTTAGAATCGCGTCGGGCCAGGCCGCCGCGACTTGAATCGCGACGGGCCGCCCGGACGCGATTACAATATGCGTGGTTCCGAGGCAACTGACTCATACATGTGCTGTCTACTGACGTGACATTTGGATTTGACCTTCTGAATTGCGTCTACTGACAAGGACGTGATTCAGGGATTTGTCATGATTGCACAACGGTTCAACGACTTTGGGGGGTGTAACCTTTTTTACTTTGAACCGCGTCCAACTAATTAGACGCAATTTCATTTAAACATAAATGCGTCTGCCATGCACGACGCGTTTATGGTCGCATTCTGCATGGCCGACGTGACAAGGTCGTGCCCCTTGGAGCCGTCGCAACAAGGTTCCTGAATCACGTTCGCCAGTCCGGACGCCTTTCAATGAAGTTGTTCATGGGCCTCTGTGATCCAAATTTAGATTCCGGGGGTGCAGCCCCCGGAGACCCCCGCCAGGGGCGTTGCCCCCCGGACCCCCACGACCTGATCGTGCAGGTCGATCTGCGATCGAACCACCTTGAAGCGATGGAGAAGCACCAAGAAAGAAGAATGGGTGAGATCCAGAAATATTGGAAAAACACTCTTGCGAGGCAAAAAGAGGGCTATTGTGGCATTATGGCGCAATGTAAAATTTGCCTGCGGTGCAGTTGAATTCACGTGTCTACAGCTGCCACACCTTGGCGTCTGCTTTGCAGGGGAGCGAACGGAGAGACACGAAGTGAAGCGTAATGGAGTGAGTGGAATGAAGTGAAATGAAAGAAATGTAGCGTAGCGAAGTGGAGTGTAGTGGGAGCGGACTGAAAAGTAGAGGCCAAGGTGAAAAATAGACACGTGTTTGATCATTGGGTGACTGCCACCTGATAATAGTCTTTCACCCAACACCATGGAAGTCACCACCAGGAAGAAGACCTAAAGAAATAATGTTTGGACAGAGGAAAGAAGAAAGGGTGTGCACGAATGAAAGGAAAGAAAAGACCAACTTTCAGCGTCGGGGAAGTACCTAAGGACACAATCCGTTAGGTTTCACCATTGGGGGCATCTGCCACTGCCGCAGCTGGGTCTTGGGAGGAGAAAGAGATATCAACTTCCAGTGAAGGGGAAGTACCTAAGAACACAATCCGTTAGGTTGCACCATTGAGGGCGTCTGCCACTGCCTCAGGTGGATCTCTGGGAGCAAAGGAAAAAGGATAAGTCCAAACAAAGGAATCTCGAGAAAATCTGTCCGGAGGCGACAACAAAGGGAGTTGGGTATTCGACCCGAATGGAATTTTTCAAGTTGCTAGATTGGAGTGCGGATGGCTCTCAGATTGCATGCAAGAGTGGTTTTCCACTGTGATTTAAATATGCATGCATGCTGGGCTAAAAGAAAAATAGGTTAAAAGGAGTAAACAATAACCAAGGATATTATTGTTACGGTGGCGTTGAGCCAGGACCGGGGGGTATGCATGGGTCCGTCGTCCTCACGTGCCAAGCGTAACGACCTATCCGTGCGGCTAAGGATCCACTGGGATAATCACTATTTTTTATGAAGGGGAACTCAAATCCAAGATTCCTCAAAGCCACAAGGTCTTTGGTGTACTCTAATGGTATAACATATAGTAGATGCAGATAGGGATGGTGAAGGCAGCAGCAGCCTGGTGTAGCGCCAGATGAGGTAACTCGAATCCTGCGCTCAAAAACTCATTAGCCAAGATAACAAACATCATGGAATAAACACATTTCATTCATAGCATGGAGCATGTATAAAATAGTTAACAACAGATGTAGCTCAAGTGATTTGTTTGTTTAAGACCATGAGGATGAGTGATCCTGGGCCAAAGAGTTTGGAGCACAAGATATGAGGTACCAATATTGGAAGCATTGATGCGAGGCACAGACAGGATATGCTTGCCATGTGCAATACCATCGAGGATTTTTTTTGGATTTTCGAAAGTATTTGAATTGTTATGGATTTTGGAAAAATATTTGTTTTTGTGGTGTTTTGAAAATATTTAGATTTTTTGTTAGTTTTAAAATTATTTGAATTTTTGTGGTTTTGAAAATATTTGGATTTTTTATGTTTTTAAAATATTTGGATTTTTTGTAGTTTTGAAAATATTTGGATTTTTTGTTGGTTTTGGAAGTATTCAAATTTTTGTTGGTTTTGGAACATTGCCATGCCATGGCGGCATTAGAGCTATGAAAATTGACTGGAGAGAGGTCCTTGTTACCTCCCGTGTCATTAAAGAATGTCCAGAGTAGGGCGTGCATTCTAAGTGGTGCCCACGAGCTAATTGCACTTGGTTAACAATGCCACTATCAAAGCCATGTCTGAATAGGCAACTAAGTCCGGCAGGGAGAAGGGAAGAAAACTTGGAGATAAGCTTGATATGGGTTTTGAAGGGTGGGTGTTGGCTCCTTCCTTGGCACAACCGTCAGAAGGTTCTGTCTCTTTCAAACACTGGGGCCTTTGAATTATTTTGGAATCTTGAGTGATGACCATTTGATGTAGGGACATACGACCGTTGACCGTTTGGATCTACCGGGTCCATTGGATCCCGGGACTTTGCCACTCTTTGACATGCCTTATTATCTTGATTTGATTTTGATTTTTGCATGTATACGACCAGGTCCATTTGGATCTCCGTGGGGACTTTGCCGCTCTTGACATGCATTGGACTTTATTTTGATTTGTCATTTGATTTTTGCCCAATTTAGAGACATCCTCTTATGACGGAGTGCTTTGGGTTGGTTGTCTTGCCCAAACTACCTCTACTACCCATACTTCGGCCGAAAGAGGGGAGAAACAGACATTTGTGCCATTCAGGCATGGCTGTGACGGTTATGGTGTCTACCGGGAGCAATCGGCTTAGGGCGCCGTGATGTGTGTGAGGTGCCCATGCTAAGGGTGAACCTTAATGATCTGGGAGGGAATTTTGGATTCCTGGCGTGGAATTCTCATAACGGGAGTGCTACGACAGCACGACAATGCTGAATATTCATCTTTTTATGGATTTTTTGGCAATGATAAAACATAGTAAGAATTTGGAGGGTAAAGGGAGGACGAATGCCCTGTGCTGGGGCAAGACTCAGAGGTCTACAAGAATTTACATTTTTTTATTCGGAATTAAAAAGACACATAGGGGCTAAAACCCCAAAAATAGTGCGAGAAAGGTTGAAGGACCCGATTGAAAACGGAGAGGAGAGAGCGGAGGAAAGACCTTGGAGGCTCTGGCGGGGCCAGAGGGATTTGGAGAAGAAGGAGGGCACGATGCCCTGAAAGGGGGGAAGAATCCGGATGAGCCGGAGGAGAGCAAGGAAAAAGAGGGCCGTGAGGGGAGAGAAAGGAGGGTGCGCCGCGTGGGGTGCAGGATGGAGAGGTGCCACGTGGGGCACAGGAAGGAGATGTGTCGTGTGGGGCACGACAAGGAAATGTGCCACGTGGGGCACTGGAGGGAGATGTGCCACGTGGGGCACTGAAAGGAGATGTGCCACATGGGGCACGGAGTGGAGATGTGCCACGTGGGGCACTAGAAGGAGATGTGCCACGTGGGGCACGGAGGGGAGTACAAAAAGGGGCGCGATGCCCAGTGTAAGAGAATGGATTATAAAAAAAGATGAAAATAAAATGCCTCCCATGGGGAGGGGATGCGGAGAACCTACGGGAAGGTGCTGAGAAGCACAAACGATGATTGGAAAGAAAATGAAAAAGATGGGGGAGACCCTCTGGCCTTTTGCCTTGCCCGGCGTTTGGGCTTCCGCTTGGGAATTGGCGTTCTGACCCCCAGGTACTTCCTCATAAATTTTGCCCAGCGGGCGGAAGATCTTGCTCTTCTCGGAGAGTTTGAACGGCTCTCAATGATTGGATTGTTGACTTCCGTCGGAGTTTCAAGCGAAAGTGGCAACTCCCTTGGAATGTAGTGAAATGAAAGGGTGGGGAGTTCCACCGGTGGAGTTGGAAGCAACAATGTGGGAACCATGCCCAAAGATTGTATAGTGTTTGATATGAGAAGGGGCATGACCCCTTGAGTAATAGATTGTGCCAATGATTTTGCCTTGGCGTGCGTAAGCACAATCTGAGAAGTTGACCCCTTCATTAGAGTGGGGAGGCTCACAATAACGGTGTGAGGGGTCATGAGAGCTTGGAGGGAGAGATTCCCAATGAGTATTCGGAAATGACACCGGCTGGTAACTGGAATGATTGGCATTTGATTAGAAGGCCTCTTGACGGCCATGATTGGAGGGGAGGACTTCTGCTCGGTAAATGTGCTCTGTATTTTGACAATGACCGACATGCGAGGAATATAACCTTAGATTTTGAAAAGCATGCCCGGTCTCGGGACTTCCTTCTACTGACTCTGTTGACGCTTGAATCTCCTTAAATGATTGCACCCGCTTCGTTGGATGGGGTGGATGTGGATAGAGCAATGGGAGGTTGTATTGCCAGTGGAGGCGTAATGGGTATGAAGGGGAAGATTTGCTTGGGTTCGGCTACCAAGGGTGTTGACGTAATGGGAGGTGTAACGATTGGTGTAATGGTGGGTGGAGGCTTAATTATGGAAGGCTTAATGGCAATGGATGGCAATGTAGGAGGTGTAGATAAATGGCGTACGAACATGACCTCGGAAGGTTCATTGTCGTAGCACCAAGTGGTTTCCTGGATGGGTTCGGTATTGGCAACTTCAGCCCGAGCAACAGACTGTGGTGGAAGTGGAGGTTGTTGGGGTTGTTGTGGTGGAGGCATGGGGGCTGGCATGGAGCTAGCATGGGAGCCGGAGCAGGTGCAACGTAGGGCACGGGAGCTTCTTCATCAAAAATAGGGGCATCGTAAGGCCCAGTTGGAGGTTGTTGAGTCCGAGGAGGACGAATCAGCGGACGCCTGGGTGGCGGCATGCCATAATAGATGGGTAGTTGTGGAGGCATACGTGGAGTGTATGTTGTAGAGTGGTGAGGTGGATGGTGGATGGCGTCAACTGATTCTTTCTTTCTCGGTTTAATTTGATCAAATAGCTCCACGATCAAGGAGTCCATTAAATGGGCTTGAATGTAACGTCTCCGCTCATAGAGCTCTTCCATCGTTTCAATTTGGTTCATAACCAAGATGTGCCTGAATCTCGGAGTAGAGTTGGAAATAATGATTTTGATTTGCTCTGACTCCGAGAGCACATGCTACATCCTGGTGGCCATTGACCTCCAACGGTCAGCAAATTGCACAAATTCCTCGTTGGCCCCCATCTTCTCGGAGGCTAGATCCGTGATAGAGAGATAAGGGCTGACGCGGTCTTTGTATCTTTGACGGAACTTCTTATGCAGGGAGCGGAAGTCTCCCGCCTCACTTGACTCTAAGGAGTAGAATCATTCGAGTGCAGGGCTGTCAAGAGATTTTCTAAATAAATATGCCAATGTGATGAGATCACGTTGCCAACGGGAAGACTCATAAAGGAATTCTTTAATGTGAAGGTAGGGGTTACCCGTGCCATTGTACAATCGGTACGTTGGCATCTCCGAAGGATGAATATAAATTCGAGGGAGAGCCGGCATGGCGGCGACGGGGTCACCCATGGGATTGGAAAGCTTATTTATCTGAACCTCCAAATTATTCACTTTTTGGAGAAGAGCATCTTGGAGTGGAGTGGATGGTTGCCGCTGGGAATGTGAGGGAGTACATGGGGGTGGCCGTGAATGAATGGGCCTTCCCAAGGGATGGTCTGTTCGGACCGGAGCGCGGGAGTGCAATTGGCCAGGGGGCCGAGGTGATGGAGGATATACAGGGGTATGTGGCGAAGTCGCCAGAATATACAAAGGCGGGTGCCTGGGAGAAGGAGAGAGAGGAGGAGTCACAACCTTAACCAAAGATTGGATCAGATTTAGTTGTTGAGGGGTGAGCTGATCAAGTGCGTGCAGGACAGTTTGCACAGTTGGATCTTGGTCGGGGGAAGGCTCTCGCCGGGTTTTAATTGAAGGTAGGTGCGAAGGGACATCAAATTGGTCAGTGCGCGGCGTGTGCACGTAACCATAGGAAGTGGAAGCTTGTCCCTCACGGTGGTGAGATGGACGGACATGAGATTGGAAAGATGGAGATCTAACATTATCCTCATAGTCCTCATAAAAATTGGCATGATAATATGGGTCCATTTTTAACAAAGCAATAAGCAAACAAGGTTGAACAAAGGTTAATCAATCAATATGTGGTTCAAACAAGTTATAATGCTTAACGCTTGTTTTTAAGGAGTTTCACAATTAATTAATGGATTGAAAAATATTGTGTCACTCCAAGTGAAATCCTAGTTGGGTAGAAGATGGATACTTCGGGGGTACAACTAAAAATCACTTCTCACCATGCAATGGATATCTAAACCCGGGTCAACGGAGGGGTACAAACCAGCTCGGTCTGCCGTGAGGGAATCCACGGGGTACGAAGACTTAAATGGCGTTCCGGGAGAAGTTCGCTATTCCAGGGATGGAATGCCAATGGAGAGCTTGCCTTCCCGGGAAAGGTGTGTGTGAGCCTATGATATAAGAGGAAGGAGGTCCCGACCGATGCAAAAATGCCTGTATTCAACAATTATAGCAAAGAAATGGCAGAAAAACGGCGTGTTCTATCAGAACTGAATCGCGTCCAGTCACCGGGACGCGGATATGAA
>CM024753.1:44436184-44536636 GCA_014218235.1 Colocasia esculenta
GTCTTTTCATTATCTCTGCACAATGGTATGATGGTCACTCACACTGAGTAACTGGGGGTACGGGCATCCCTCATGTCTACCTTCACGTCAAAAGGTGAAAGTGATCCTAATTACTACTTTTCCCACATTAACTTGACAAAAGAAATTGTTCAAATGCTTGAAATAGAGTGGAGCCTCCAACATTTAAATCAAGGGCAATGGGTTGTCAATTGTCAAATGTTTATGTGGACATTACCTTCCTTTACCAACTGAAAATCACCACTAAGATATATGATTTTCTTTAATGGATTTATTCAAGGGGTTATCTTACTTTCATGTGTTTTTGGACGATGTATCCTAAATGCTATAACTTGAGATTCCCGAGTATTATCTCTTAACCATTGTAGAATTTTTACGTGTCTTAATACTAGTGTCTATGACATCTTGCAATGGGTATAAACTAGTTCTCAACCTTAAGATTCTAATTGAACATTCATTCTTTCACAATTCAGTTATGTGGTCACACAATTCTTTGCTTCATTCTTTTACTTGTGTGCACTCATTATCTTTTTGAATGTTGCCAAAAGGGGGAGAAACATCAATTGTGCAAAAATTGAAAGTTTTGTCATCATCAAAAAGGGGGAGAATGTTGGGTTCTCATATTGGAGAATGTTGGGTTACAACAAGTGCTTAAATGTTTTTGATGATGAGCAATACTAATTAATGTTATGTGAAATGTTCACAAATGGTATGTTTGTTTTTTATGATGAACATTTCATGAACAAGACAAAATTGATGTGTTATGAATGTGTGAAACATGATGAGAATGACAATTGGATGCAACTGAAACACATGTTTTATATGTTCATTATATCTCACTAATTATGTCTTTTAATGTAGGTGCGAATGTACACAAGACAAAGCCCAAAATCCAAGTGCAAAAGAACAAGACAAGTTGCTGAAATAGTGCACCTGTCAACAGATGAATAGTGCATTTGTCAACAAATGAATAGTGCATCTGTCGACAGATGATTTTTGCCTGTCGACAGACGGAGTTTCGGGAAGATCTAATGGCCAGGATATGATCTATATTTTGGTGTTTCCTTTTGGCACGACTCTCTATGCTTGGACACCACTATATATGGATCATATGAGGCTATTTTCGCAGCAAGAAGCCACCATACCAAAACCCTAAGCAAAGGTCAAGAAGAAGGCTTTCTTCCTGCTGCCCTGCTTCATCTCTCTGCCCAGAACAAAGAAGAACAACCTTCCAAGCGGAGTTGAAGCCGGTTCGTCCGTGGTTCAAGCTTCTCCATCAACTGATACTTGTCAAGACGAGGCTTGGAGTCTTCTGGACGACCAACGAGAAGAGATCTACATCGAGATTTGATTCTTCATCTCAAACTCTTCTCTCTTCACTACTTTCATATCTTGTGTGTGTGGTAGTGGTTCAAGCGTTCCTTGTGCTTGATCCACGTGTGGATTGTTGTTCTGATTGTGTGTTTGCATCAGACAACGTGTGTGGTGTGTTGGTCAGATCAAGGCTAGAGGATCTGATCTATTGTGGACTTGATCTAGCGTGTGTGTGTGTGGTTGAGCCTTGTGCTCGTGTGTGTGTTGTACTCAGTTCTTGAGTAGTGTGTCCTCACTGTGTGGGGGGTGGACGTAGGAGTCACGTGGTGTGATTTCCGAACCACCTAAAAAATCCCTTGTGCACTGTGGTTTGATTTGTGGTTTGTATTGTACTGCGCTAGATGCATGCATAGGGATTTCGTTTACACACTACTTGTTAATTTGTTCACACACATTACATCAGATCAAAGGGGTTTTAATTGAGTAGATCTTTTAATCCGAAATAATTTTTAAATTGCTTAAGTTTCCGCTGCAAATCTATTCAACCCCCCCCCCCTTCTAGCTTTGCCATTACCGAATAACCGATCCTAACAGGGTAGGATGTAAGACCCGACCCTCAGGGTCATGATGGACACCCTGGCCGCGACATGGTCGGCGCCAAGGGAGCCTGTCATGACAGGCTTTTGGTCGCAGCACACCTGGCTGTCGTGACATGGTCACGACGGGGGTGGGCATCGCGTTCTTGTCATGGCGTCTGAAGGCGACGCGACTATTTTTCTGACCAATCTGACCGTTGTCCTCTCTGTCAGAATGGCTTTGTCGGGTGTCGGGTGCGTACAGTGTTGACGCGACCTGGCAGGCCGTCGCGTTTTAGTTTCCCGGTCTTCGAGGTTTGACCACCTTTCGGTGTCGCGCCGGGCTCGGCAGTTGCGACATGGTCGCGACGCCCGGGGCATCACAATATGCTTGCTGTCATGCCGGCTCAACCCGTCGCGTCTCTGGGGCCATCGGTTCAAAACCGAGGTAGGCGACCCCCTTTCTTCTTTCCCTTCCTTTCTTCTTCTTCTTTCTTCTTCCTCCCCCTCTGAGCCCTCTTCTTCTCTGGCGATTCTTGGCTTGTTCTTGGGTGCTCGTGGTGAGGAGGTGACGTCCCCTTGGTGTAGGCGACGTGCTCGTGGTGCTTGGAGCGAGGAGGAGGTGGCCATTCCGACATGAAGGCCCCAACGGGTCGGCTCTACTCTTGGAGGTAGGGACCCCTTATTCTCCTCTCGTTCTAAGCATGCTCCCTTCCCCTTGAGAGCTTGTTTCTCTGTGGTTTGGGGTTGTGGGGTGTGAGGATCATGCTCGTGGTGAGTGAGGTTTCCATCGAGCGTAGATTTCTTGTAATCCATGTTTTACGGGGTTTGAGGGTGGTTTGGTTGTTCTATAAGCTTTCCCATGCGTTTCCCATGCTCCCCTCCCCCACATGGATGTGTTTGTACCGGTTTTGGGGCGGTCCTTGGGAAAACTGCACCGGGACGCCCCTCAGCTGAGATCGCGACCATTATAGAGGTCGCGATGATGTCGCGACTGGCGCGGCCGTCCGACATCATCGCGACGCTCTGAGGCATCGCAACTTGGTCACGACAGCCTGTGGCATCGCGACAGCACCAGAGATAGGTAGGTTCTTGCGGAGTTCCGTTTCCCGTGGAGTCTTCGCCGTTCCGGTTCTTTCTGTACTCGTGGCACTAGTGCTAGTTCCTAGTATGGTCCTACACTAGTCATTCGCCCAGTGCTCGACACCTGATGGCTTGTCCCGTAAGAGAGGTTGTTATCGTTTACTTGGGACCCCCGTCCTCGTGCGCCTTAGAGGGAGCGTTCGGGGCGATGAGGGTACTCGAGTCACAGACTCTGGAGTTGAGGGGAAAACTATGGTTAGGACAGCGACGTCGAGTCATTTGCAGAGCTCTCTTGGTTGGTCTGGGACACCGAGGACGGCCGGAGTTCTACCCGGTGCAAGCTAGCCAGTCCTTCTTCTCACTACCTCGCTCTTTGTGGCCCCGGAACCACTTATTAGAGAGGCCAGGCGTGGGACCGTTGTCCGGCCAGACTATAGCGGTTACTGTGGTGTTACTTGTGTTCCTGCCCCACTCTAACGAGACGTGGGAGTTTGGACCTGCGTCGAGAATAAGACGTCAGTGGATGCACCTGACTGGTTGACTAGTGGTAGCATTTTCCATAGCTAGTGTCTCTTGTCTAGGCAGGGTTCTCTCTGTCTGTGTTTCCAGTCGTGTGGTGGTCACGACGTGCAGGTTCTACGGAGTTTCCGACCGTGGTGTCCTTTCGTACCGTTGCTAGTTAGTAGCTTCACTTCCGCACTTTTCCTTCTAGAGTAGAAGATATAACTGTTGTTATTTATTTATATACTCTTCTACCTGTTAGAGCTAGTAGGAGATTGGTCGTCCCTACTGAGCTTCTATTGTGAAGCTCATCCCTTCCTTTTCCAAGTGAGACTTCTCAGCAGCGGCAGGGCACGCGACGGGCGGAGTAGGTGGGGCGGTAGTCGTTGTCCCCGTAGCTAGCAGTGGTTTCCCCCTTTCAGTTATGCGTCACCCTCAGGGTATGCCCCTAAGGGCTCTGTCCTTCCCTTTTTACTTGTACTAGTTGTGTGTGTGTTGGGACTATACCTAGAGCGATACGCTGCGGTCTCGCTTTTCTTTCTGCTTCCGCGTGTGCACTTATAGTTCAATAGTTGACGTTTATTTCCCTTACATATTCTGTTAGACTTGTGTTTAGCCCTTCCGGGTCCCCAGATCCGTGGGCGGTGACCGCGAAAATCGAGTCGTCGACTTGGGCCGAGGGTCGAGTTCTCGAGGTCATTACAAGTGACCAGTTGTGTTGTCAACCAAAAGTCTTAGTATTAGTTTAGTTAGTTTGTTTTCATTTCAATAAAGTAGTCTGGGCCCATAGTTTTGGCTCTGATTTGGAAAATGCAACAGATTAGTGGAATTATCAATAAAGTTAGTTTGTTTGGCATTATTCTAATTTGTGCAATAGTTTGATGTCTATCTTACACTCTATACTATTTATTTAACTATACCCACTCCGATATTCCACATTAAGTTAGTATAAACTACAAGAAAGTGTGTAAGTTGCACTGAAAGTATGTTTGTTTCACTGAAATTGGGTAAGCTACACTGAAATTGTGTAAGTGTCACTAAATTAGTGTAAGATACACTGAAAGTGTGTAAGTTATAGAGAACTTTTGTAACCTGCAGAGAAAGTGTAAACCGCACTGAGTTAGTATAAGCTGCAAAGAAAGTGTGTAAGTTGTACTAAAAGTATGTAAATTTCACTGAAAGTGTGTAAGCTACACTGAAATTGTATAAGTTACACTAAAATTGTGTAAGTGTCACTGAATTTATGTAAGTTGTAATAAAAGTGTGTAAGTACATTGAAATTGTGTAAGTGTCCTTGAATTAGAGTAAGTTGCACTGAAAGTTTGTAAGCTACAGATAATTAGTGTAAAGTACTGTGCAAGTGTATAAATTATTCAAAATTAATCGTTCGGTTGTTAATAACTAAACAAATAATTTTTATGAAATTTAAACCACTTTCAAAATATGGCATGTTTGTCTCAGAGTTAATTACTGTCATTCATGGTTGGCCAAACCGCACCGTACCAGTGCGGTTTGGTCGTGCCTAGCAAAAGACGGTATCAGGCACAGTCGACACACATGGTCTTTTTCTCCCCCCCCCCCCCCACACACCGCCTCTTCTTTCCCAGCTTCTTCTTCCTCTCGGCCGTAGGAGCCCTCATCCTTCTCTCTCGCGATCCCTCTCTCTCTTGCACTCGCTCGCCGCCACGTCGTGGGGAGGAGTCCCCGTCGTCGCCGTCATTTGTGCTACCCCTGAGAAACCAACGCCCTCGCCACTGCCGCCTCACTGCACCACCCTTGCTGCTCGCCGCCGTGCCATTTGCCCTCGTCCTCGTCATCACTACGCAACGCCCTCGCCATCGTCGTCGCGCTGCACCACCCTCGCCCTCATCATCGCGATAGAGGAAGAGGGGGGGGGGGGGGGAGGAGGGGGTCCGGGGGCGAGATGGAGGAGGAGGGGGTGACCAAAGGGAGGGGGGCGAGATGGAGGGGGGGGCGAGACAGAGGGGGGGGGGGGGGGGGGGGGGGGGCGGGAGGGGACCGGAGGGGGAGGGTGGGGGCGAGATGGAGGTGGGGCTCACGATGGTACGTGGTGTATCGTACTGTCTCTAGAGAAATCCAGGTTGGCTTGGTTCACCGACACGGCGAACCATGCTGTCATTAGCTAATGTAAGAATAGCAAAAAATAATAGAAAATACTTTTTTATTTTAAACAAGTTAAAAACACATTATCCTTTTAAAAATTTAATTCTTAAGATGATTTGAATTTTTAAAATTTTAGGACGTGTAAAAATTTATCTAAAATCATTAGGATTCGTAATCCTAATTTTTAGAATCCCCCCCCCCCCCCAAAGTTAAAATTTTAATCAAATAATCTAAATAAAATATATGTACAAAATCTTATTTGTTAGGGTCCGTAAACACCGTAAAACTTGTTTCTTCCTCTTTTTCTCTCCCCCCCCCCCCCCCCCACCTACTTCTCTCCTCTCCATTCCTCTCTCTCCACCCCGAGCTCTCTCTTTCTCTCTCCCCACACTCTCCTCCAATTTTTTCTCTCCTTCTGCACTCTCTCCCTTGACTCTCTCTCTCCCAGTGCATTTTCTATCTCCCTCACTCTTTCTCTCTCCTGCCGCGATAGCTCATGGCTCACTCTTTTTCTCTCTCCTACTAGGCATAAAAAAATAAATAAAATAGATGTGGTGATTTTTGTCACATGGTAAAAACTAAATATAATTTTGAAAATATTTCAGGATGAGACATATTTGGGTAAATATTTTTTAAATAAAATATTTTAATAAATTCCTTCAAAAAAAGGAACGGAAACACATGTTATATATATATATGAAATAATACATGAATAATGATGTTATCGATAAACAATGGGAAAAAAAGGTTCTCTTCTGTCACATATAAACATCGAATATCTGAGTGTGCGTCTACTCTCTCTCTCTCTCTCTCTCTCTCTCTCTCACACACACACACACACACACACACACACACAAACATACACGCAAACACACATGTACATATATGT
This sequence comes from Colocasia esculenta, assembly GCA_014218235.1. Classification (NCBI taxonomy): domain Eukaryota; kingdom Viridiplantae; phylum Streptophyta; class Magnoliopsida; order Alismatales; family Araceae; genus Colocasia; species Colocasia esculenta. Next base: position 44,442,689 of record CM024753.1, read on the forward strand.
ATAATTACAGACGAGATTTTTGGCTTGCCGTATCATCCATGGTTCGTGAGGGAGTTGTGGGGTACCCTAGTGCTTAATCCTCCATGTACACTAGGATTATGAGGTCAAGGGTTTACATACCACAAAGTACATGATGAAAAAATTATAAAGGGTGATGTTATAGGCTAGTCGTCCAACCAAGACAAAAAAAAAAAACGTTGAACATTGTAGGTCAAAATTTCTTATTAATATTCATTCTGTGTGGAATTGAGAAACTTGTTACATGATGGCCACCTTTAAAATGTACCTAATATTACATGTGAAGGAAGGAATGAGAAGAGAAAATACATGAAACAATGAATTGCCAGCCTTATTGTAGAAGATTAATAAAAACACAGAATTCTGGAGCGAGAAAAAAAAAAGGGTGGGTCCTTCGTTCTTCCAGCTCTCTCCAGTGTGTTTTAAACGGTCCCGTGTTGGTCTGTGATCCTTCAAAAATCTCCGAGTTAATGTGGGCAATGCTTTTGGCTCAGTTAGTAAGTTGTAATCCGCGCCTCCGCTTGGCAGTCTCAATGGCGCAACATTGGTTTCTCGCACATCAGCACCTTTCTGCTTGCATAGGGACCCTCGGACGTGTCCTGCAGGTTCACCCTCCATCCCATTGCTTCAGTGATCTCCTTAATCTCCTTGATCATAGATTTAGAGTCACGGATGTAAGCATGTCCCCCAGGTCTTAGTATCCTGTCCATCTCAAGCAAGATGCCTGTGATATTGCACCTGCAAAGTGAGATATGTCAACAGAAGCTTCAAAAGCAGTCTCCGAAGATGGATTGATTATTCACATAGTTAGCAAACCAGGATATGACACTGAGAATGCATATGCTGACTAACAGAGTCCAATCAATTGGCCCACTGACCACTGTGGATACCCCATATGGGGGGAGGGGAAGGGAAATAAACATGCATAATGCAGACTGGCAGCATTAGAGAATGCAAACAGTAATAGTAATATCTCAGACCTGCTAATTTGTTATTCTTTACGGAGGAATTCTGGGTTGTTTTCCCTTTTTCTGAAGGATATGGCATGGCAATCACGACTGAGCATGGTCTCAATTTATGCAAAAATGGGGAAGATTTAACCTGTGTCTTGATCGGTGTAAAACAACCTTCTGTTTGGGTTTGATGTAAATCACAGTTGATGTAAAACACAGAAGTCTAAAATCAAGAAATGCCTTGTTTCTGGAACCAGAATTAGGAGCCTTTTCTTCCCCTAAGTTTGGAATTAGTGACTTCAGAAACCGAGGTTGCAATGTTTTACATGAAGATCAGAATAATATTTAGTGGTTCCATGTACACTTAAGAGATGGGCTTCTTGCGTATGAACGAGGGCCAGGCATGTGAGGAAAATGCCAAGGCATTGTGAATGGGGTTCAGGAGAAGGTAAGGGGTTGAGGATTCAAAAGGAAGGGGCAATCATGTGCGGGGCGTCAGAAGATGTCAGAGCAAGCATGGGTGAAGATAGCATGGGGCTAGTGCATTTGGCTGCCAGGTGGAACTCATTACACAAGATCTTGTCTTGCCTAGCAAGGGTAGCAGCAGAGCCTAATGAAATGTGCATATTTAAGAAACACAGGCACCTTTGAGTTGATAAATATTTCTTTATAAATCTGCATAGTATCATCTCCACTGAGAGAAAAAGGTTGAGAGTATATTTTACTAAGATAAAGCAGAGCAGGAAAGAGATCATTTCACTCTTTTAAACATGCTATTTATGAATGCTGGTGTAACGAAGAAATTAACCTTAAAGCTAGGCAACTGTAACTTTTCATAATCCTTTATTCAAAAGTAGAATGATGAAAAGATACTCATATCGCTGAGAACTAGGAATTGCACGGACGTTAGGGTTGTAACCAGCTGTCACTGGGGCAGAGGCATGGAATATACACATGAAGACATACACTTCAGTAGTAACTAAAATTTTAAAACTAATGTTTCAGATCATTCTCTTTTGAGGGAAGTGTTGATGGAACGATCTATCGGGGGGAAAAAAAAAAGGAGTGTCGATGGATCAATAGAATACACATGGATATCTCATTTATTCAAGGCATCTCTATGTTCTATGCATGATCATCTGTTCCAAGTTACTTGAATCTACAGGCCACTATCTCATTCCAATTTCTTCAATCTTTATGTGGGCTTCCTCCTGATAGAAGCTTGGCTCCAGTGGATGACTCAGACGCTATGCCATCCGAAACATCTCCTCATACCACTTTCCACAGTTCTCGAGAAAGATCTTCTACAACTGACCAAATCTATTTCTACAGTTTAAAGTTATACTTTTATCTGCCTACCCATCTCCGTTTGCCTTTTGTCCTTGCAGTCCTATGACTCTATAATTATCTATCTTTTTCCATTCTCTGGGCTATATCATTGTTGTCCCTCAAAAGTTTTCTTCTTTATAACGCATGGATTTCAATGAAGAAAAAAGAGGATGCACTCATACACAGTCACATATTACACCAGTGTGTATAAGAAATTAAAAAGAAAAACCACCTTGGACACCCGTGCCTCTATCAAGCCAGTCCAAGAAGCCCCTTTCTGCTGGCCGATTTTCCTTGGAAGGTGCACCAAGGGGCCCGTCTCTCCCTAGTAGTTGCTGTGCCAAAAGATTAGAAAGAAGAAGAGGGGGGCAGCCCCTAAGAAAGGCAAGAGGAAAAGAAAAGGGAAGGGGGTGGGGTGGGGGGCGCAATATGTCCAAGTCCCACCGGGACTTGGAACCAATGAGGATCAACAGGGGGAACGGTCGTGCCTTCCCCCACCTATTTCCTTCTCCCCCCTTCTAGTCCTAGTGCTAGTAGGAATACCCCCTCTCACCCTTCTCCCTCTCCTAATGGGAATCCTCACCGGTGTTGCCCATCAGTGGGGTTCCAAAAAAGGAAATCCCAAAACCAATCAGACTGCTCTCCCTCTTTTGCCTTCTTGACACTATTTCCAATCCCCATTGGTGTAAGACACCGTTGGGATTCAAAAGAAGGAAAGTTATGGCTGCCTCTCATTGCTTGCCCATTTTTGATCCCCACTGGTGTTGGGATTCAAAATAGAGAAAGGCTTAGTGCACTTTCATATTGCACGTAAGTGCAATATGACTAGGCACTAAATCCATGTGGCACCTAATAATTGGGTTGCCACTTTATCACTCCTCATGTGAGGGTGCCACATGGGTTTAGTGCCTAGTCATATTGCACTTAAGTGCAATAAGAAAGTGCACTAAGCCTTTCTCTTCAAAATAAGGAAGGTCATGGCTGCCCCTCACAGCTTGCCTAATTTAAAACCCCACTAGTGTTGTAAATCAAAAGAAAGAAAGAGCAAGCTGCCCCTTCGATGCCTGCCCATTTCAATTCCTACCGGTGCATGCAACTAGTGGGATTCAAAAGAAGGAAGGGAGGGGTGACCAGTGCTCTGAATGGCAGAAAAGGGAAATAGAATTTTTACCAGTGTATGACACCAGTGAGTTTTAAAAAGGGCAATAAATGGCTCAGCAGGGAAGAACAGGGAGGGGGGGAGGGAAGGAGGGGGCGGCCTGTGCTCTGAACAGTAGAAGAAAAAAAGGAAAAATTCTCACCGGTGTCATGTAGGGAATAACAACAAATGGCCAAGGGGGAAAGAAAAGTCCACCAGTGTATCTCACCTGCGGGGTTTAAAACAAGGAAACTAAGGGCGGCTTGTGCTCTGAATAGCAGAAGAAAATAAATCCTCACTGGTCTTATTTCAAAAGGGCAATAAATGACCCAACAGAAAAGAGCAGAGAGGGAAAAGAAAACCCATTGGTGCATCTCACCTATGAGTTTGTAAACAAGACAAGGAAAGGCTGTCATTGTCTCCTCCCATACTGCCCCCTCTCCCTCTATAAAAATAGAGTTGCGCCCCTGCAAGGAGATCCATTTAGACCAGAAAAGAAGGTAAACAGACCTGCAAAGAGGAGACCTCTGAGAGCTGTTCAAAGGGGGGAGGACATCCAGAGCTGAGAAAGAAATGATCCAAAGCTGAGAAGAATCAACCAAGAGGTTAGAAAGATCGCTCAAACAGCAGGCTGCCCTTTCACTGCCAGCCCAAAGTAAGGAAAGGATGGGGCTGCCTGTGCAATTAATTACAGAAAAAGAAGGGGAAAAAATCCTCACCAGTGCATGACATAGGTGAGGTTTTGAAAATAAGAAATAAAAGGCTTAAAAAGGAATGAAACTCCACCAGTGTATCTCGCCAATGGGATTCAAAAAGGAGTAACTGAGGTTGCATATGGATGCTCCTCCACCTCTATATAAAGAGGCGTCCTCTCCCTGCAAAAGAGACAATAAAAACAAGTGAAGGAGCTGTAAGGCAAAGGCCAGGAAGACTCAGTGCAGAGCACACTGTACCAAGTAAGGAAGGAAAGAGAAGAGAAAGGAGAAGGGAAAGGAAAAAAAGGAAATTCAAGTTAGCACTTGGAAGAGGAAAGAAAAGAGAAGAATAGAAATCGATTTTAAGCAAAAATGGGAGGGGTTCATCTGGGAAAACCCCCGGAAGTCTGAACCTGCACAAGAAGGGGAGGGGGATTGTAAATTTACAAGAAACCCATGAACTAAATATTTGATCAAGACCCTCTTGATGGGCCCAACTTAGTCCTACCCAAGCCCAATAGCCTTTCGACAGTCTGACTATACGTACCACGCAAGCCCCCCCCCTCCCCCGACAATCGATTATTGGCCCCCCGATAATCGATTATCATCATTGTGTGCCTCTGGCGGCTAAGTACCACACAAGGGCCCTCCGATAATCGATTATCAGCTCCCAAATAATCCAATTATCATGACTATGTGCCTCCAGCGGCTAAGTACCGCACAAGGGCCCTCTGATAATCGATTATTGTCACTTGTGCTTCCAGCTGCTAAGTACCACACAAGGGCCCCCCAATAATCAATCATCAGCCCCCTAATAATCGATTACTGTCATTTTGTGCCTCCAGCAGCTAAGTACCGCTCAAGGGCTTGTCAATAATTGATCATGGTCAGAATATGGACCTAGCGACCATTACTGTTGCGAAGGGCCCATCATGCGACTGCCAATACTACTTTGCAGACCCAAGGGACAGTCCATCGGGTCGCCTTCAAGTGGCGGTTCATCAAACGACAGAGGCCACGACTTTTCCCTCAACTCTTACCTTATAAAAGCAGGATTGCAGCCACAGGTAAAGCGGTATGGGACTGGCGAGACCTCTCAGCACCATATCTCAACTCTCTCTCTCTCTCTTTAAACTATTGATTCCCCTCAAAGACCGATTCCTAACTTGAGCGTCAAAGGGTCATCCCCAAGAGAACAACCTCGGGATTGACTTCTTGCAAGCAAGACACAACATTGGCCCCACAGCAGCGGCAAGTTCGTTCCCCCATCATCTCCCAAGCACTCAACCACGAATTCAGAGGTCAGACCTTGTCGGCCCTTGCGGGTTTGTGGAGAATGACCTCATCACCTCTCAAGTTGTTTAATTATAAGTCTTAATTTGATTTATGTTGTGTATGTAACATGTCAATAGGGGAATTTTAACCTTGTGAACCTATAATCATAGTAATACTCTAATTTTCAGAGTAATTGTAATTATACCCTATTTTTCAGGATAATTGCAATAATACTCTGATCTTTCATGACTTGATTTGCTTTGTGCGTGTAACATGTCAATAGGGGGAATTTTAGTCTTGTGAACCTGCAATCACAATGGTACACTAACTTTCAGGGTAATTGCAATTATACCCTACTTTTCTGGATAATTGCAATAATACCCTGGACTTTCAGTTAATTGCAATTATATCCAAATTTCTTATTAATTGCTCATTTAATCCTTGTTTAGTATGTAATTGCACGAATTATTCCCCCAAGGAGTAACCTATTCATTTTAATGGAATATGTGAATAAGAAGAAAAAAAACAGCGAACAACAATATGATAAAGGCTGAATAAGTGAAGTATATTATTCAAACATCTGAAAAAAGGGGAAAGGAGCAATTATACAGTATACACACAAATGATGAATGAACTAACAAATAAACAGACAATCACAATGCACTTAAATATGTTTCTTATAGAAACTTCTTTTTTTTTAATTCTTTTCTAATTAGCCAGATTATGGGCATCTTGTGGTGGTTAATCAGGGGTAACCAATTATACAATCAATGTAATTAACATCAACTTACGTTGATGGGGAGAGGAAAGGACACGAGCCTACATTAGTAGGCCTGGCCCTCAAGCACAAAAACATAAATAAAGAAAACCAAAATCGTGAGGGAATCCATGTGATGGTGATTTTCTTTTTCTCACAAAAACAATCATCATGATGCAAAATTGCAAATGCCAGAAGTCTCTTTTCCTGTATTTTCTATATATATATATATACACTTTCAATTTTAGAGTACATGAGCATAGTACAGGCATGATTCTTAATTCTAGAATACTTGTTTTCTTATCTTCCCCAGCTTATGTGATTAAATGATAACATACGTCGAACAAAACATTTTGAGTGATCATATCCATGAACACTGCCCTAAAGGTTTAGATAATCAGATGGCACTCTATGGTTATCCTCCTTGTGCCTTCACATTGCATGGGTCTATGCAGGCAGTTTTCTACGAAAGAGATGATGAAGAACGTAGCAGCACCTGCTTGAAGCTGTGGCAGTGAGATAACTATCTCATCGTCGATCACTATGGTGGTTCCAAGATGAGAGCACAGCACAGTTTTAATCAAAACCTGGGGTTTAAGAAGACCCAAGTCTACCCCAACTAGCAAGTCTGTATTTACAATTTATTGGATATTTTGGCACACAGATAATGCCTATCAAGTAACTACTGTTCAACCAGTTGATGAATACTACTAATATGAACTGATACGATCCTCCATGGACCTGCAGAAGAATTCTTGGCCTAAAAACTGACATGGGTAACCATGGAGGCAGGATCGGAATCGGGATCGGGATCGACCAGGCTCGATCCGATCCTGGATCGGATCGGATCGCAAGATCCCATGGATCCAAGGGAAGTCTGGCCGATCCTGGATCGGCCAGTTTATAAAATGGCTTTTTTGGGGAAAAAATTCAGGAAAATTCAGAAAAAAATAGAAAAAAACAGCAAAAATGAGGGAAAATCTGATAAATTGAGAGAACTAATATTTGCATAAAAAACCAATCATACATGCATTCATAATATATGAAACATAAGATTTTGTGTATTATTACTACTATAATAATACAAGAAAAGTATAAAATTAAAGACTTGGTGTATTATTAACCTAAATACTATTTAAGTAAATGTTAAAAATTGTAGTTTCATTTATTTAAGATATTACATGTAAATAAGGAAATATCCCCCATTTGAATCCAATAAAAATATTAAAAAAATCACATCTCTTACTAATAAAAAGCCAACTCTCCCATCCAAGAAGAAAATCGCAATTTTTGTGATTTTATCAAAGTAGCAACTTTCTAATCTCTCATAATTTGACATATTTAAAATTTTATAATTCAAATAAGTCTAATAAAATACTAAAAATCTAAAGTCCAACAAAAAAAATCAACGTGCATATGACTTCTCCAGAAGCCGCTCTCTTACTGACAGCACTAAGTCTACTTGAGACCTCTTAGAATTTGGTCAAACTAAGCTATCATCACCCAAACTCATGAGTGTCATGAGTTGGGTGATGGTAGCTCAATTTGACCAAATTCTAAGAGGTTTGGATGATGATAACTTAAGTTTGACCAAATCCTGAGAGGTCTCAAGCAGATTAAGTGTTGTCAGTAGGAGAGTGGCTCCATTGGAGAAGTCACATGCACGTTTGACTTTTTTTACCGGACTTTGAATTTTTAGTGTTCCATGTGGTTTATTTGAATTATCAAATTTTTAGATAAACTAAATTACGAGAGATTAGAAAGTTAACATTTCGCTAAAATCACCAAAATCGCGATTTTCTTCTTCGATGGGAGAGTTGACTTTTATTGTAAGAGATATGATTTTTTTGATATTTTATTAGATTCAAATGGGGGTACTTCCTTATTTACATGTAATATCTAAGTAAATGAAACTACAAATACAACATTTACTTAAATGATATTCAGGTAAATAAGGAGATCCTGACAACCCTGCCTGAAGAGGATCCTGAAGGTAGCCTGAGGGAATCGACCTGGATCAGTCTGGATCGACTGAATCGAGCCGGGATCGATCGATCCCGGTTCGACTCGAGCGATCCAACTCAGATCCTACTGAGTTGGGTCGATCCAGCCGGAAATGTGGGGTTTTGGGGGGCTTCAAGGGGGAATCGGTCCTTGGGGGGTCGATCCGATCCGGGATCGAGCGATTCTGGCTCGATCCCGACGATTCTTCCTTCCATGTGGGTAACTCCTTTGTCTCGATCCGGCGTCTCGGGTTTGGCCAACGCCTACATGTCCCTTGGCTAGCGAGAACCATCTCTGGGTCAAGCGCTGAGGTGCAGGGCCATAGAGTACAACAGGCTCCCACGGGGTTACGGCCCGAGAGGGGATGTCGGACTCGATAAGGCTCGTCTCGGGCGAGAACCGAGGCGAGGATGTCGGCTCCAGCCTACATGGCACACGCAACCGCCCGCTTTCAGACTGTTGGACTGCACCTTGCACACTGGCATGGGCCGATAACGTGGTGTGCCTGACAATGATGTGCTTGGTGCAGTGACGTGGGTCGCCAGGCATGGCATCCAAGCATGCCCGGTATGGTGGCAAGGCACGCTAGGCGTGACACCATGAGGCAACCAGTACAGTGGTAAGGCGCTATCCACATCGGTCTGAAGGAGTCCACCCGGTCTAGGATGATTGCTCGCCGGACTGAGGGATAGGCCAACCTCTATAAAAGGAGAAAGCACTCGACCAGTGACGAGGTACAAAATCTATTCACTCTGAACCCTCTAGCACTTCTCGGCCATGCACTGACTTGAGCGTCAGAGTGTTTTCTCACCGAGCTCCCTCGGTGGTGCTGCAGGCCCCTGGCTCGGACGCAGCGTCCCTCATCGGCTACACGCAGACTCTTCCACACTCCACCTCGGCTTCGGCCGACATCCTTGGGGCAATCATATCAAAAACAAATTAATGATGTCTTCTACCACCTTTGAAAATCATTTGGAAGTAGAAATTTAACATATCAGCAACTCAAAAACTCTCTACAACAAGAAAGTCTAGACAACAGAGGAAGAAGCCAAGAACCTAATTATGATTACAAAAAAACCTGAACCATGATTTTTGCTAAGTGCAACCAACTAGCACTTATGATGAAAACTGAACAGAACATTATAGCCGGAAATCATATTACCTTGTGCACATACATACCCTGGGTATTGCAAAATTATGGAAAAACAAGCATATTCGGTGTAAAGTACAAGAACCTTTCAATTTATACCTTCTGTGACAATTCAACATAGATATTATATCTACAAGTCTCAATTAACTGCGACCCATGGGGATAAAACATACCTTTTCTGTTCCTTGGAGAAAAGTCCAGAAGCATGCAATAGGTCATAGGTTCTTGGGTATGTATCGAATGACTCACACCTGCAAAAGAATATTCAGATGTCTCACTAGAAGGAATGCAAGATTACATAAAAGATAGATAGTTTGCTTACTCATTATTTCTGAAGATAACCCTGGCATTTAGTACCTAGTAGGTTTTCATGCAATAAAGTCATGGGTTACTTACAGCAATAAAATGTTAATACATAATCATGTCCCATGAGCATGTGCAATTCCAAACTCCTCTTATTAAAGACTTCAGAATCTAAATGTCATAATAAAGACAACAAACAACAGACTACAGCAACAGTACAGCTCTATGATGGAGAAAAGCAAAAGAATCTGGTTTTAACTTCACTCTTGGATGCTTAAAGGTGAAGTGAAATTTGACATTTGATTAGCATATTGATGAAACAAAAATTATTTCCACTTAGTGATAAGCACATTGCTTGCGAAAAGGAAAAGCCAGGACAATTGTGTAAGCATATCATTGGCAAATGCATAAGATTTCTCCAAAGATAAAATATATACGTACTCAAACAGGCCCTACAAGATACACACTCAAAAGAAGTGAAAGTTGCATTAAACTTGAAACTAGCAAGAAAGGGAAAAAAAAAAGAAATAAATAAATCACAGAAGGAGAAATGAAATGGCCATACCAATCATGAGCAACCCCTATCAATCCACGGTCAAATATGACAGGCAGAGTGTTAGGCCCACTTGTTGGAACAACATTCATCACCCAGCCATCAATTTGCAGGTCAATTAGTGCTGCTGCAAAACTGGAAAGATGATCATAAGGCTGTCAGAACAATCAGCAATTAATACTAGAGAATGAAATGCTTAATACTTTATCTAACTGAAAAGAGTTAATTCATCTTCAAATATTTGAAAAGAAAAACCAGACCTTTTTAGGAGATATCAATTTAAATAATGTCTCTGGAAAAAAAAATAAAGTTCCTTTACGTAAGTTCTATACATACTAGATGGATTTCTCATCCATCTGTCACAATCTAATGAACTAGATCGAAGGGTACAGGCAAGGTGCCAAGGGCATAGGCACCTGTGCCAGCAATCTTGCAGCAAGGATGCTGAATCTCATTAACCCTGAATTCAGAAGAGAAAATCTTGCATGCTTGACATTAGAAAATGTTAGAGAATATTCTAAACTTAGAGATACTAAATGGTTATGATGTAATTACGCCGTTTTGTGTTGTTGAAAGCATATTAAAGGTGATATGCCATAGCTAGAAATATAGTGAGGAATAAAATAGTGTGCAATTTTTTTGTGATTTAATGCAGAATCATTCAACAGAATACATTTCTAACATATAAATAACTTTGACATGTAGATGCTGATGAATTTTGGTTCTCCTTCATCTAGTTTTGTTAGAGATGACTTCCACAATATCCAGCTATTTCATAAGCATTATCAAAAAGCTCCTTAGCTGACAGTTGCCAAGAGAAGCTCATGTCTTTTGTTACAAAACTACTTGTTTTCTGTTAAAGGATGTAACTAAAAAGGTAGCTGTCCATCTTCTAACTGGACCCATAAGACTTCCAGACATACATTCTCCAGTTCAAAGTTACCTTGACCAGGAACTTGATGCCACTTTGCACATTTGATGTCAAGTAGGGACAGAGAAAACTTTGCCAGGAACTTGAATCCTTCTTGGATCTAGTTGATCAAAGATTTTAAGGCTATGAGAATTTTGATGCATGATAGTAAGCCAAGAATCACATTATGAAAATGTGACTTTTCTGTTTGTTCGCCAATTATATTCACCGTATGATGTGATTGCACATATGTTCAAGCCTGATATATGAATGCCAAGGAATCTGATCAACAAACTGATCCATGGACTTGGACCTTAAGTGTATGCACATAAAATCTGTCTTCTTTAACTATAATAAGAAACTAACATAAAAGCAATCAGGGATTGGATGAACTTTAGAAACATGTGATTTAAAAGAGAAAATTTACCCTCCACATCCAGCCCTCATGTCCATGATATTGCGTAATCTCAGCTCTTTCCAGCGAAATATACGAATATAACTCCCAATTATAACATTCCAGTATCTTGATTCTGCTTTAAAAAGCTCATCTTTAGCTATATATGCATCCATTTCTACATCTTGGAGCCTATCTGGTGGATAATGCATGCGAGCTGGCCATGTGGTAACATTTGCTCCATATCCATTCTCTGGGAGACGGCTGATGCATGGCTTCAAATCAACATACCTAAACAAATGTTGAAAAATTCACATTCACATCCAGATACATGGAAAACTTTAAATAGGAGTTATGTAGAATCATTGTAACTCATCAAAACAAAATCGATGTAACTAAATCAGCTGAATGCCACTTTAAAGACATGAAATTTTTTTTCTTTCCAGTCCCTCTACAAGACTACAAGAAATATATGTATAAACAATCTGGACTGAAGCCACCATACATTTTTCTAAGCAGCAAAATGTCTGTGGAACATGCGGAATTTCTCCCCTCTTTTAAAGAGGAAGAGAGAGAGGATTGTAATGTTCATTTTTGGTGCGGGTGTGTCAGTCTGTTTAATAGACAAATTTAAAATTCACTTGATGCGAGGAATTTACATGTCCATTTATTAGACAATTGCGGCAATATTTAGGTGCATTTCTTCCGCGCGGCTAATTTATCAGGAGATTTGGGATTTCGTATGTTGGACCCTTCCCCATCGACCAAGATTGGTGTTTATTTACATCGATGTGACCTCGAAGACCTTTGATAACGTGTCTTTAGCCTCTTGTAATATTCCCCAAAACAGGGATACATTAGCAATTTTCCCTTTAACATGGGCATATTTGTAATTCTCCCTTGTGTTGTACCATTCCATTCCATTGAATTTTTTTACTAAGTACATGGGCCTCACATCATTTTGTACATTTATACAAAATATAAACTCATGGAGACTTATTTGTAAAAAGCCCAAGAGTTTGAAATAGACCTGCATGGTCTTCTCAAATTCTTTTTACAAACTAACAGACAAATCCAGGCTCCTCCTTGCACTGCGCTGCTCCCTTTGGTTCTTCGTTGTGGCTGCTGTGTGTTCTCTGTTCTCTTTGCCTTGCCCCTTGCCCTCCTTATATAGGAGAAGGGGAGGAGAAGAGGACCATCGGCCATATTTTCAAGCCAAGGCCCTCAGGTAAGTTTGGAACATTTTATCATTTTTTTTTGCATGAGAGAGAGAACAGGGTTGAGGGTTCTGCGGGGAAACCCAACCGAGCGGGGTATCCCCTCAGCGGGGTTTACTCGCCTGGAGGGGCAGCGGGAGCCCACAGGGGGGCCCCCATGGGGAAACCCCACCGAGGGGGGTCCCGCCAGGGCAAACCCAACCGTGGGGGGTCCCTTGGGCTCCCTTTAAATAGTCTGTTGGTTTTGCCTGATCCCAGCGCCATTTCGTCGACCCATGATTTGACATGACATCATCGTCGCCCAACGATCTCTGTTCCCATGCATCCTTTTTAGACGATCTCCACCGGAATTTTTACGGGGTGCATTAAAAACACACAGGTCTTTCGCAGCGAAGGTTTTATACCTTTTAACACCGCCTAAAATATGATTCCCACCTTTGAACTCATTCCAAATTAATTCAGAATAAATATTTTCAATATTCATTTATCCCCAAAATTTCAGAATAAATGTGTTTTGGGGTTTTGTGGGTTTGATGACTTTCCAGGTGAGGTTTTTTAACCTTCATTGCCATGATTAAACTATTCTGAAAATAATTTCAGAACAAGCCGTAATTTCATAGAAAAATTCCAAGTTCAACAATTCCCATGAGATTTAACATATAACAAGAAAAGAATCTTCAGTAGAAAACTAATGGCAACATTCCTGCTTGCAAAACCACAAAATTTTATGGTTTCATTTCTAGAAGAAGGTAACAGATGAAACTACCCACATGAAGCAGCAACTTCATAATTTTAAATGACTTAGAGGGTTTCTCCTTCGTACTTAATATAACAAAAAAGGACAGCCAAAGTAAACTGATAGTACCAAATTCTGTCTGGATTATCATCTGCATCACATAGTGGAGGCTGAACCCCAGAATCACGACTGAGATAGCAACTGTTGTTTAGAGGTTTTCGCCATATAGCAATGTAACCCTCCTTCTTCACAAGCTCCCAGCAAATACGTGAAGTAAGATTCTCCATCTCTGCACACAAACCAGTGGACATCAGACTGTAGATATAACAAAACAAGAAACCACATCACCTTCAAATGAAATAAAGAGAGTTACCTTAACAAACATCTCAGAAGACAGAGCACTGAGCACCATATGCAGGCATTTGGATGACATAAAGAAGTTACTTTAAGGAACAAAATTGTTGGAAAGTAGAGCACCATACTAAAAGGTGCTTCTTAAGAGAGCACTGATGATGAAATTCCAGGATTTTATAGTTTCTGGAATTTTTATAGTTCATAATAAAGACAAAATCCACATTAAAAGCCAAAACCCACATCAGTGCTTGTTAAGAGAGCACTGATGATGAGATTCCATGATTTCATGGTGTTGCATATTACCAATTTAAATCAATTTGTACTAGCTTATTGCGCATAAGACACAATATGATATGTATTCTCACTATTACAAGAACTCTCTGCCTTTGTAAATATGGCCCAGTCCTAACCCTCCATTGGCATGTAGAAAAGTTTAGCATAAAACTAAAATGTGGCTAGAAAATTTTATTCAAACCCCTTGCATTTTGGTTTCACATACCTTAACACACAGATAAAATCAATGTCGGTGTACAAGATGGAACAAATGATCATAGCTGTCTATTCAGAGATGAATATTCACCAGAACAAATCTTTAAATGAGAAAATGCATCGATGTTTAACATACCAATCCATGCCTCTTGCTGTCTTTCTTCATGTTTGTAAACAGGCTGTGCAGCCCAAGCAAAATACCCTCCAGCTCTAAGCATTCTATTTACCTCGAGTAGCAACACTCCATCTTCAGCAAAATGGAAGAAAGGAAATCAAAGACAAGCAAGACAAATAAAATCAATCTGCAGTTAATTGTAATAGAGATTGTACATTTGTACTCCACCTACATCAGATATGATCAAACCTTTTAGTTATCAAAGACATGGAAAGTATGCATGTAATCATGTCTTTTTCATTCATCACTAGCCCTTAGCCTTCCTGCCCTTATGGTTTTCCAAGATGTAAGGATGTAAAAGTCTTAAGACAAGATTCATGAAGAGCAAAAGCATTGTTGGGTATCTTTGTAGTTTGCAGCAAGTATACGCACGTCACTGCAAGCATGAACTGGAGAATCAAAAGAAAGCACAATAAACGGAAAAGGGGCAAAAAGATTTGTAGTAAATCACTCAGGTCCTGTTAACATAAATGCATCTTTTATCCATCCTCACGTCTTGCCTTTTCTAACAATCCCCGAGTGAGAGAAATACTTATGGCATATATGCTCTATTTTAAAATTCACAAAATCACTAAACATGAAAGAATAAGTTTCATACTGACATCGAGCAACCATAAATTTCTGATTTCCAGTACTTTCTTTCAAACATTATGCAACAGGTACTTCATCTCATAATTTACAGTAACTAGATGATGTTTTAGTTACGTTACAGAACATGAGGAGTGTATAAGTACTGAAAGTAGTACGTACATAATACTGTAGTGTGGTAAGTCATGATATTACGCTGACCTCGTTTTCATTGTATACACTGATTGATTGCTCACAGAAATTGTAGTGTTCCATTCTCCTTTAGATTTACAAGAGGTGGCGACACCGGAAATTCCCAAACCCAAAAAACATCAGAAATTCCCAAACTGAAAACTCCCACTTCCCAAAACTCAAAACTCCAAAAATTTTCAAAACCCCCATTTCTCAAAACTCAAAAATCCCTGAAATACCCATTTCTGCAAATATCCAGAAATTCTCAAAACCCAAAAGTCATGAAAAATCCATTTTCCAGAAATTTAAAACCCCACAAAGCCAAAAAAAAAACCCAATGTTTTGAAATTTCCAAAATCTCAAAATCTAGAAATCCAAAACCCAAAAAAATCTCAGAAATTCAGAAAATGCACCAAAAAACCAAAAAAAGAAACCCAAAAAACCCATTTGCCCCCCCCCCCTCTCTCCGGTTAGCTCCAACCGGAGGTACCTCCGGTTGGCACCCAACCGGAGGGACCCCCCCCCCCCCCGGTCTCACCCCCAACCGGAGGGGGGTGCCACTGGTTGCACCCCCAACCGGAGGCACCCACCTCCGGTTCCTCCTCTTCAACCCCCTCACCTCTATAAAAGGGAGGGGGGGTGCTAGTTGGAGGGGGGGCTTGGTCTTCCCCATTTTTTTGGAGGAGATCCCCCCAGTCCTTGGAGGCTCCCCCCCAAGGGAGCTCTCCTTTTGGCCTCCAAGAGGGGCTTTTGCCCATCTCCAAGGGGCCTTTTGCCCATCTCCACCGGAAGCACCCACCTCCGGTCCAAACCCAACCGGAGGTACCCCATCTTTGGAAAACCATGAAAGATGCAAAATTGCAGAAAAGTCCTCGGAGGGTGTAAAATTGCAGAAAAGACCCTCTACTGTCCAAAAATTGCAGAAATACCCCGATTAGGGGGAAATTGTAGAAATGCCCCTGTTGTTCATAAAATTGCATAGAAGCCCCCGGTTTGTGGGAAATCACATAAAAGCCCTTGAAGAGCAGAAAATTGCAGAAAAGCCCCTGGAGGGTGTAAACATGCAGAAAAGCCTCTGGAGGGTGTAAAGTTGCAGAAATATCCCAGTTTGTGGGGAGAGTTGCATAAATACCCCTGAAGGTTAGAAATTGCAGAAAAGTCCCCGAAGGGTGCAAAATTACAAGGAGGTCCCTCTATTGCCTGAAAAATTGCAAAAATATCCCGGATGTGGGTAAAATGGCAGAAATGCTCCGGTGTAGAGGAAAATTACATGTAAACTCTCACGGAGTTTAGAAATTTCATGGAAGTCCTTGGTCGGTCCAAAAAATGACACGAAGCCCCTGGCAAGTTGTAAAGGCAATATAGCTCAATGCGGGAATGTCGTTGGCAAGACTCGGTAGAGCGGTACCCACGTCGCTCTCTTGGGTTAGGCTTGGAAGATCCCACTTGCTAAAGACGCTCGAAGAAGTCAACAATTGACAAAAATGTCCGAGTACGCCAGCCAATGGCGAAGACGTCTGAGGAAGTCAATAAATGATAGAAGCACTCATGAACGCCAAGAAATGGCCGTAGCACCCAAAGAAGTCAACAAATGAGGGATGTACCCAAGACCGCTCGGAAAGGCCAAGGAATGACAAGAATGTCCGAGAAAGCTAAAGAATGGCAGAAATGTTTGAGAAGGCCCAGGGATGCAGAAGCATTTGAGGAAGTCAATCTGTAAGACCCGGCTTCCCGACTTTCTGTCCGGTGTCTTGGATGATTGGCCACTAACGCATCCGGGCTGGGTGACGCGTTAGTGTCGCGTCGTGGGTGTCCGACGCGACAGTCATCCTTGTTGCAACCAGCTTGTGCGTCGCGTTCTTGTCGAGCCTTGCTTCTCCGTCACGTCTTTGTGCCGCGCCCGGTCAACGGGTCGCGATAGTGTTCCGTGCCTTTTGTCGTCTGGCAACTGTCTGGGTGGCAGATGTGTCAGTACGACCTATCGCGTTGTCCCTGGGGGTGCGTTCTTGTCGTGGTGCGTTGACCCGTCGCGTTAAGGTCCTTAACGCGACGCGTCGCCCTGACGCGTCTTGGGCGCCGAAGGCTTAAGGCCTTGGCCGGTGACCCCTTCTCCCTTTTCCTCCTTCCCCTCTCTTCTCCTCCCCCTCCGGTGGTGCTCCGCCTCCCTCTCTCCCCTGTGTACGTTTCAGGTGAGGAGGAGGGCCGTGCTTGTATCCCTGGCGTTGTGGAGCTTGTATGGAGCGAGGAGAAGGTGGCCAATCCGACGTGAAGAACCCCAATGGGTTCAGTTCTTCGGTTAAGATAGGGATTATTTGTACCCGTCTCGATCCGGGTGGATTGGAAGCCCCTTGTGGTTTGTAGATAGCATTTCCTGCTTCTCCACGCTCCCCTCCTCCGTGTGGTGTGTTTGTGGTGTGTGGGTGGCCCCAGGATGGAGCATCCCGCGGGTCTGCCCTTCTTCTGGTGTCGGGACCGCGGTGCGCGTCGCAACACCAGAGGGCGCGATCATGTCGCGACGTGTTAGCCCGACGCGATGGCATCGCGGTCGGGCGGTCCGACGCGATCTTCTCGCGGTGCGTTTCTCTATCGCGACAGGGTTGCTGTCGCGGTGTCCTTCCCCGTCGCGATTGTATCGCGATGGCCAGGGGGGACGCAACAGTACCTGTGTTGCCTCGGGTGTTTCCGTGGCCCCGGTTAGCGTGTCGACGTGTGCCCCAGGGTAGGTTTTGCCCTTAGGACCTTCTAGTGGGGAACGCGGCAAGTTACCTCCCTGCGTTCAGCGACCGAAAGTGACACCTTCGTGGCCGTGTCCTGGCGGCAGTGACAGGAGACTCCCGTCTGTCTAATAATCGATTGTCCGACAGTCAATCGATTATTAGCAGAGCGATGTTTTCCGTACTGTCTGGTGGTGTTCTGAGGTTCTAGCCTACTTACGCGTGCCTTGGTTGGCCGATGGCCCTCTCGAGGGTTCGTGCGTGCCTCGTGCTTGCTGGGCTTGTCGTGAGTTACAAGCCAGCAGTTCGGCGTGGTTTTTGTTATGCTTGCCCCGCCTGTTCGTCCAGTGCTTGGCACTTAAGGGCTTGTCCCGTTCAGAGGTTGTCTCCATTGCCTGGGACCCCCATCCTCAGGAGCCTGTTGAGAGAGTGCTCTGGGCTACGAGTGTGCTCAAGTTGGCAGCCGAGTTGGCAGACTCTAGAGCGGAGGGGAAAACGAAGTTTGGACAACGGCGCCGAGTCGTTTGTAAAGCTCTCTTGTCTGGGGCGGGACGCCGAGGTCATTGAGGCAGTTCTCTTCCCGGCGCGGCCCAGACAACCCTTTGTCTCACTGCCTCTCTCTGCGTAGGTTCCGGAGCCACATAGTGGTGCTAGGCGTGGGGTCGTAGCTTGGCCAGGCTGCGGTGGTGCGTGCGTTCTTGTGGTGTTCTGTGGCGGCTATGTCTTGCTCTTCTAGGGAGGTTAGAGGCAGAAGCCAGGCTGGCGAGCATAGGGAGTGGCTGGTGTGTCCTCCTCTTGGCTGTCAGTAGCGGTGGCTTGGTTGCTGTTGTTGTGACGACGTTTCCTTACGACATTTCCAAATGTTATTCATTGCCCTAGCCTGCACGGCGGTTGTAGCCTAGCCGTGTTTAGTTTCCGTGGGCGTTGTTGGTTTAGCCTTGTAGGCCCGTGCTTCTGGTGGTTTCCACTTCGGTGTCCTCTCGGTTCCGTAGTCCCGTTCTTGGGTGCCAGTCTGTAGTAGCACCGGCGTGTGTGGCTTCCCGACCTTGCGATGTGTCTGAGGTCCGAGGTGGTTCTGCTTGTGGGTCCTCGACCTTGTGGAGGTCTGAGGTGACCGTGCTTGTGGTGAGACGTCGTTCTCACCTGGTTGTTGCATAGTCTCGGCGGGTGTGCCGAGGGTTGCTTCCGCTGGGTGCTCGACTCCGTTGGTTTCTGCAGGAGTCGTGTGTGTGTGTCACGACCTTGGTTGGTGGTCGTGGCGTTGCATTGTTCTGTTCTGCTGCTTAGTAGTACCATACTGTAGGTGTTCCTCGCTTTACATCTTTCTAGTGTAGTTTCTTGTTTTCGGAGTTCCTGCTACTCTGGCCGGTGAGGGACTGGTAATCCCTACTGGGCCTTGTTCACGAGGCTCACCCCCCCCCCCCCCACTCTCTTCAACTAAGGGCTCGTCGTCGCTGGAGCTCGGTGTCGGACTGGTTTGCGGAGGCGACTGTGGCATCGTGTGCTATCAGCAGTAATGAGAGCGAGTGTTGTGAGCTCTTGTACCTGAGTGAGTTGAGAGTTGTACTTTGCAAGTTCTCGGGGTATGCCCCTTAAGGACTACACCTTTCTTCTTGTACCTATGGTTTTACTTGGAACATGTTATACAGACTTTTGTATATTGTATATCTTGTTATAGTTATTTAAATTCAGTACATATCTCACTAGACTATTTCTTCTAACCCTTCCGGGTCTTTGGATCCATGGGTGGCGACGCGAACTTCGGGATCCCTGGCGGGGTCCGGGAGGTCGGGTCGTTACAGTTGGTATCAGAGCGTAAGTTTATTGATATTTGTAATGAGTTAATAACTATAGTTGTCCCAAAGAAAGGTACTAGTACGCTGCTGACACCGTCCGGCTAGTGTTAGGCTTGTGCTTTCAATTGTTTTGCAGGCGTGCGACTTCCTTGCAAGGTTCGTATGCGTACTGCAGGAGGGTTGCAGCTATTGCTATGTCGCGTGCTTGGCGAGTGTGGTCGCTCGGTGTATTCGTGCCGTGGTGGCGTGGTTGACGGTGGCCTCGCTAGCAGTGGTCTTCCCTATATGTAGGACGGTTGCAGGCAAGTCCAGGTGCGGTGCTCCTGGTCGTCTTCAGCGCATTTGGGTGTGTGTGTGCCACTGTGGCAAAGAGAGCCTGAGTGTGGTGTGGCCTTCACCGGTGCAGGGTTGTTGCCTGTGGAACTGGTGGAAGGTGTCCTTGCCTTGTTGGTTGTCCCCCTGTTGTTGGGGTGTGTGCTGTGTTGGTCTTGTGTGTGGTCTCTTGTCTGTGCGCGGTTGTGCGCTGTGCTCTGCTCAGTCAGTGTCGTTGCTCAAGCTAAGTAGATGTTCTGTGTGCCGTGTTGCATCGCTGGTTGAACGCTGTGACACTTGTCTGTGGTTTTTGTCGACCTTGTGCTGGTTGGTTGTAAGCTCTGGTGAGGTCCTCCCAGAGTTCTTTGTTGGTTCTGGTGGAAGTGAGTTTTCCCCAGAGCTGTACTGTTCTCGTTTCTGGTTGTTGTTGCGTTGCCCTCTGGGTTGAGGTGCATCGCTTGGTTGCCCTGCGTTCTGGTGAGATTTCCCAGAACCGGTTGCTATTGTCCTGGTGAAGGTTCCTCTTAGGACTGTTCCGTGCTCTTTTCTGTCTGTTGCTGTGCTACCTCAAGGTCTGAGGTGTGCTCTTGATTTCATGGAAGGCAGGATCGGGATCGGGATCGAGCCTGGTCGATCCGATCCTGGATCGGATCGGATCGCAAGATCCCATCGATCCAAGGGAAGATCTGCCAGACTATAAAAAAAAAATTTTGGAAAAAAATGTAGGAAAATTCAGGAAAAAATAGAAAAAATGAGAAAAATCTGATAAATTGAAAGAACTAATATTTGCATCAAAAATCAATTATACATGCATTCATAGTACATGAAACATGAAATTTAAGACATTGTACATGTAACTTACATTTGATAGAAGACTAATAATCTTTCCATCCACTTCCAGACATAGATGAGTCACCATCATTTGGGTTTTGGTAGCTATAACTAAAGAGGGAATTTGCTAAATCATGCATACCCATTTGAATCCCTCTTGGTGTAAATTGTTGACTTGAGCTTTCTCCAGATTGTGATGGAGCTGGACACCATATGCCAAGCGGTTTGTATGTACTTGTTGCTTCACTATGCTCTTGTTCTTGTGAAGGCCAAGATCCCCATCCTCCTTGTACTCCAAGAGGTGAGCTACTAATATCTGAGTACGGTAAAATGGAAGGCTGAAATGCAGGTATATGAGTAGACCCTGAACTATAGTTTGGCTCCCAAGGTGGCCACTCATAGGCTGCATGATGTTGTTGTCCTTCATATCCCCCTTGTCCATGCCCTTGTCCTTCTCCTCCGCCTCCCTGATGTTCTGTTTCTGGTACATAACTTTCAGTAAGCCCTAGACCTGTGGCCCCAGTATATCCTGCATCTCCCTGGCCAGCTCCTGTGGCCCCAGTGGCAGCCCCATCATCATCATCGTCATCATCATCATCATCATTTGGATCTTGTGTTGTGTCATCACTACGAATTGGTTGCTGTACTTTCCTCTTTTTTTGCCTGGTATATGTTCTTTTTCCTAGCTCTATAGCTTTTGAACTCCTCTCTTTTTGTGTTGCAGCTCTTCTTAATGCAGGCTGAGTGGGAGGCACTCTAGATGTCTCTGGCAAAATAGCTGAGTGTCATGGCTGAGGGAATAAAGGTGGGTCCTCACTTACCCTAAGCTCTAGATCTCGAGCATCTACTCCATCCAATTCTCCTTCCGCCCATGAGCAATCGCGAGGGTCAAATTCTGGAACATCTCTTTCTTGTCTTGTTTCCACCCATGCATTTAGTGGGTGTTCCTCATCAAATAACTCATCAACATCAATGGGAGGTGATAATGCTTCCCTCTCTGCAAAACGTTGCTCCCAATGACTACCTGCAAAAGTCATTAGCCTTGCCTCGCTCTTCTTTTGTCTTTCTCTAATGCATTTGAGTTTCAACCGCATATTGTAGTGGCAATAGACCAACTTCTCTAGCCTAGTTGCACTCAACCTGTTCCTCACTTTTGTGTGAATAAGTGAGAAAGTGCTCCAATTTCTCTCACACTGGCTAGATGAAGTGGTCTGACTGAGTACTCTAATAGCAATCCTTGCAAGTGGATTTCTTTGACCAGTCTTGTAGTCTAACATAACCCACCACTCACCTACAAAAAAAAACATACAATGAATTAGCACATAATACAAGTGAATTGTCACTTTGTTATGAAGTAAAAATGAGCTTAAGTCTCAAGGTTCTCACCAAGACCCATTCTGGTCACTGCTTCTCTAAGATCATAATCTCTGTAGATGTCCAACTTCAGTTTAAATCTGTCCATCTAAAGTATAAAACAGTTGCTAAGTGTAACTTGTAAAGTATATTAAATACATGAAAATGGATTAAGTATTTAAGTTGGTTGTACCTCCATCATAGCATCTATTCTTTCGTCAATGCTCCTAGATAATCTTGAGATGACATTGATTGTCCCCTGGAGCACCTCACCATCATTGTGAGGGGAATCACTATATTGATGCCTAAGGTTAAAGAAATACTCTATATGTACAAAACATGTCTAGTAAGTTAGAAATTCAATATGCACAATAAGAAATATGCACAATAATATATTTACCTGCTGCATGTAAATCATGGTGGAGAGTGGACTCCCATCTTGCATCAATAATTCTCCACCATTTTTGATATGCCATGGGATGCTTCTCTCTCAACCTTTCCTTGGCTTTATCCATAGCCTCATATAAGTAACCCATGTCATTCTTGTCATCTCCATCAACCATCATCAACACTTGTACAAGAGGCTCTATTAGCTTCAAATAATAAATGATTTTATCCCAAAAACGATGGTCACTGACCAAGCAAGAAATCTCATGTGCGACATCTCTGGATTCCTCTCTCAATGTAGCCACATGTGCCAAGTACTCAGAACTGTGTATAAGAGTGCCCAACTCATGTCTAAACTTATGCAAACTCTCCAATGCAATAAATTGTGAGGCAAATCTAGTTGAATCAGGACGAATTATGTCATGTCCATCTGTGCACTCTCTCATCATATGTAAGATTCTATTGTGTCCATAAATAAAAGTAGTAATTATTTACGCCTTGGACACCAAGTCATGCACATGTTTATCTTTGCCAATGTCCTCCATCATCAAGTCTAAGGAGTGTGCTGCACAAGGGACCCAATAAAGATGATGTCGTTTTGCCATCAATTTTCTTCCAGCTGCCTTGTAACTAGCTTCATTATCAGTGACAACTTGGACTACATTTTCCTCGCCAATTTCTTCAACTATCTCATCCATGAGCCTAAACAAGTAATCTACATTCTTTATTTGTCCACTTGCATCTACAGATTTCATGAAGACTGTACCCTCACTGCAATATACAAGAAAGTTAATCATAGACCTTCTTGTTGTTCCTGTCCATCCATCACACATAAGAGTACAATATCTTGCCATCCATATACCTTTGAATGATGCCACCCAATCCTTTATCTCAGTCAATTCCTCTTCAAGATATTTGCCATAAATCTCCTTTGGTGTAGGAGCTTTCAAACCTGGGCCTGCCTCACCAACGGAATCTATCATTGTCTAGAAGTATGGACTAGATGTTGTATGGGCTGAGACCCCTGCATGCAAAAACCATTTTACAATATTTTTTACTGCATGTATGGCGGAAGCAGCTGTGGCTTTTACCCCTTTCAATGCATGCTTTATGCCAAGCTGTTTTGATGAAGGTTTTCTGTGCATAAATGTGTCAACCCCACTAGTTGGTCCCGTTCCCCTCATTGAACCACCTCTCCTGACTACGGGTGGTACCGGTGGCCTTGTTACACTAGCCCCTGATGATGATCCTTCTCTTGTACTATGGAACCTCCGCATGTCACTTTCCAACATGGCAGCACGGCGACTCTGCCGCAGTCCTTCTCGCCATTCTCTCTCATTAGGTGAGAGATCCTCATAATCTGTATCATCTGACTCATCAACATCAACAGGAATTTGTCTTCCTTTCATTACAGCCTTACTTTTTCCCTTCCCAGAAATCTCTTCATGCAGTTCTTCTTGTTATTGAATACGTATGCCTCTTTGTTGTTGTCTTGCAGACATGTACTCTTTCATCTCATTCATCAACTCTCGTGGACATTGTTTACATTTTACTACATTTGTTCCAATACCTGCAATATGTTGTTTTAGGCGGTATACGCCTCCATTTATTTCCTTCCCACAGTGGTTACACCACACTCTCTTAGAGGCAGCATCAATAAGAACACTGTGTTTCCATCCAATGTCTACTTGGGGCCTGGTGACTGCTCTTCCTCGTGGCCCTCATCAGCCATAATTGCTAATCCTATAACAAATTAACAATACAAACACATTCACGTGTAAGTATAAAATTATAACATAATTACATGTAATAATAACGAATTTATAACTAATTTCCCGAAATTAATCACTAATATGATCGTACGAAGGCATAATTAGGTCAATTAAGTGATTGAATAACTTAATTAATCTCTAATTGTGCTAATAGAATAAAAGCCCCAATTTTCAAACCCTAATTAGGGTGAAATTTGGGGATTTTATCTAATTTTCCGAAATTAAACAGTTACATTATCAAACAAAGGCATGATTAAGACAATTAAGTGATTGAAACACTTAATTGATCTCTAATTGTGCTAATAGAACAAAAGCCCCAATTTTCAAACCCTAATTAGGGTGAAATTTGGAGATTTTCTCTAATTGACAAAATCTAGGAGAAGAAGAAGAAGATATAACAAGATTAAACATGTATGCATGTTTTTTCATTTTTTTCAAAATTTATAACTAAATTACGAAATTAAAAAAATATATATACTTAAGAAGAAAAACTTCTCCCTTGCTTGAGTAAGATCTCCTGAGATCTACTCAAGAAGATCTCCCTTGGGCTTTGCCTTTAGATGTGCTCCTTCTAACCTCTTTGAAGTTTCAAAGAGAACAAAAGGTTTAGAAGAAAAAGAAGGAGAAGAGGAAGAAGAAGAAGAAGAGGAGGAGGAGGAGGCCGGCTGGGGAGGAGGCTGGCGGCAGTGGAGGAGGCCGGCGGCGGTGGAGGAGGAGGCTGCCGGAGCTGGGGGAAGGGGGAGCACCCTTGCGTGCTTCCCTGGATGCCCAAAACCTGCAAAATATGGTGTCCTCGGGTGGGATCGCAGAACTAAAGGGGGATCGCGCCGGATCACGACAGATCGACCCTTATCGGGTCGGATCGAACAGGGATCGATCGACTTTGCCCGATAAGGGGTCGATCCGGCGGGCAAAGTCCAAATTCGAACTTAAACCCGTCGGATAGACGGAATTGCACTGGGATCGATCGATCCTTGTTCGACTCGAGCGATCCAACTCAGATCCTGCCGAGTTGGGTCGATCCACCCTGAAAACAGGTTTGGGGGCTTCTAGGCAGAATCGGATCCTTACCTGTCGATCCGATCCAGGATCGAGCGATTCTTGCTCGATCCCAGCGATTCTGCCTTCCATGCTTGATTAGGCTGGTACGTTCTGGCGAGTTTTCCCAGAACTATGCCTTAGTGGTTCTAGTGGAGGTTCTCCCATGACTGACTTGCGTTACTTCTGCTTGCTATGGTGCTCTCCCTGAAGGTCTGTGTTGTTTGGTCGTTTAGGTTGTACGTTTTGGTGAAGGTTCTTCCCAAGATCGCCCTTTGTCGTTTCTGGCGAAGGTTCTTTCCAAGAGTGTTCTGTTTTGGGTGACCGTTGTGTTGCCCTTGTGGTTTGAAGTGTGTCATTTGGTTTGGTTGTTTGTTCTGGTGAAGTTCTCCTAGGACGACCTTCTATCGTTCTTGGTAGAGGTCCTTCCCAGGGTTGCTTCGTGTTGTTTTGGTTGTCGCTGCTCTCTCTCTCTATAGAGATGAGCTGTCGTTGTTGCCGGTTAGACTGTCTGTGTTACAGTCTGCTTGGGCGTTTTCGGTCAAGGTGTTGTGCGCTTGGCCGCGCGTCTGGCTACTGCGTTGGCTAGCTTGCCTTGTTGTTCGTTTCCAAGTTTCTCGGTTGCGCTGGTGGGACTTTATGTGTCCCCGTGGTTCGGATGGTTTACTTCGTTTCTCGCACCTGGCGTGCTCTTGCAGATGGTGGTTTGATGAGTGCAGTCGGTGTCTGGCTGGTTGTGCTTCTTGTGGAAGTGCGGTCTTGCGTTGTGGTTTTATCTCTCTCTCATTGGTGGAAGAGACTCGTTGTGTCTCCTTCCTCTGCTTTTCGTGGGTTGCTCGGGATGGCGATGCTCCACTGTGGTGTTGTGTTGCCAGGGTGCGCATCGTTGCGACCTTCTGGTGGAGTCATCTTCCCTTGAGATGTTTTTGGGTTGAGTTGGTTGCTCCCCTCGTGTTGTCGTTTCCGTGTGGCACCGTGGGTCGGTGGACCTGTTTGTGCCATTTGTCATCGTGATGGGTTCTTGCTACCTACCTAGACAATTTGGGGCATTGAGTTCCTATTGGTTTAGTGCGAGGTAGTATCATTTTCTTGTTGGGTTGCTTACGTGAGTGTTGTTTCGTTGTGCATTGGTTTTTTGTGCTTGGCTTGCTCGTACAAGGGTTGTTCCGGTGTGTTCTCAATTGTGCCTCGGTTTGTACCTTGAAGGCTTTTTCGTGTCGTCGTTTTGGTGTCTAGCCTCTCTATCGGTCGCGATAGAGGTGGTGCTTCTTGCTCTTGCGCACCAGAGAGTCGCTGTGGTTTTCGCTCCCTGTGCGGCAGAGTCAGTGCTCCGTGTTTTGTGTGGTTTTTATAGCCGACGTAATTGTTGCACTTTTGAAGTCGTTGGCTTTCCGTGCGCTTCTTTTGTGGGTCTCTGGTGGAGAGTCCCCTTCGGTGGGCCCTGTGTAGTCTTGGGCCGTTGGTGCAATTGCGTGTGCTGCACCTTGTGTGTTTTCCAATGCTTCGTGTTTTTGTGTCTCAAGGGTCGCGGCTGATTTAACTTGTTGTGCCCTTTCAGGCTTACAGTTCTTTGCGAATGGCTTTTTGGCGAGTCTCTGGTGAAGAGTCCTTCCTGTTAGCCCGTGTTGTTTCGGCCGTTGGTGCACCTGTGTTGCACTTTGCTTAGTTTTAGTGCTTGTGGTAGCAACGTGTGCTCGTGCACGAGTGTTTCGGTTTTGTGCCGTCTGGAGCCTTGGTGCATTGTCTTGTACCTTGGGTGGCTCCTGGTGCTTGTGATAGCACCATGTGTTGTGGCGTGTGCCTGTTCGTGAGATTTGTGTGTCATTTCACGATTTCGCTCGGTGTTGGAGGCGTTGAGCTTTCCGCCTCTGGGACACTTGGTGCTGACCCGTGCCTTGTGGTTATACCGTTACCGTTGTGGGGTGGCTGCTTTGCTTTGCCTAGGTAGCCTTATCGGTGGTACGCAAGGCTTTTGGTTGTGGCCTGTGTCTTGGTTTTCCCTCTCACTTTGGGAGCGAGTGTGTTCGGTTGTGGTACCCTGCTTCGGTCTGGGTCCCTTTGAGGTCGACGTATTGTCCTCGATCTCTGCGATTGTTTTGGTTCCTGTGTGGTTGTGCGTCTTTTTGGTGGTTGGCATGTTGGTACCCGCGCTGAGCCCTGTGTATGCGTGGCGGGTGTGTTGCCAACTCCTTGTTGGTTCTCCGTTGTGCGTGGTGTTGGTGAGTTTGTAAGCCGATGGCGGAGTCTCCTGTCGGTTCGTCTGGTGACAGTGAGGTCTATTGGCTTACTAGTACTCGACCACGTGGTTTGTCGACGTTGTGAGGTGCCCAATTTTAACTTAACCTCAGACATATTTCGTGCTTCCATCGCGATATGTTGCGTTGTGGAGCGTGTAGTTTCCTAGTGTCGTGGTTCAGTGTAAGTTTAGTGTCCTTGTCGGACCGCGAGGAAGGTCTGGATGAGACCTAGCGGCAACAGTGGATGTTGTTTTCACGTGTTGAGGTTTCTCCGCGTGTGTTAGCTGTCCCAGTTAGGGGTGTAAACGAGCCGATACCTTCGGCGAGTAGCTCGACACTCGGCTCGATAAAAACTCGGCTCAACTCGTTTATTAGATAAACGAGCTGAGTTTGAACAAAAAAAAAAAGCTTGATTCATAAACGAGCCGAGTCTGAACACATGTGAGCTCGGCTCGATTATACTCGCGAACAACTCGTTTAAGTACTCGTTAAGAGCTCGATTAAGTATTCGTTAAGAATTCATTTAAATACTCGTTAACTATTTATTTAAATACTTATTATTAAAATA
Organism: Colocasia esculenta; assembly: GCA_014218235.1. Lineage (NCBI taxonomy): Eukaryota > Viridiplantae > Streptophyta > Magnoliopsida > Alismatales > Araceae > Colocasia > Colocasia esculenta. The sequence continues at coordinate 44,470,906 of CM024753.1, forward strand.
AGTGATAATTTGTTATTTTTATATAGTTGTTATTAAAGTATGTAATGTTTATGAGGACTTAAATATAAAAGATTAAATATGAGAGGATACATGCACAAATCATATAAATAAAGTATACACAGATAATCTAATTTTAATAAAATCATAAGGACAACTGGTATGTATGCAAATATGAATTTCTTAGGGTCCTTGGGCAACTGGCTCATCTTCTTCATCCCACGCCCTATGCACTGTGTGTGCCTGGCCAGGGAACTTGGCGCTGCGCACTAGCCCGCTGTCGGCCACCGGAGTGGCCGGCGACCACTGGGGACCCTCCGCCTGTGCCGCACAGATCTTCCGGCGGCGGCGACGGCGGCCGCACCATCATCCCTTCCGGCGATGCACGACTTCCCACGAGCTTCCGGCGGCTTGTAGTTCCAACTCCGCCCCTTGCCTTCCGGAGGCCGGAGAGGCGATTCCGGCTGTGCCGGAAGCCGACCACAGGGCCGGCGCTGCCGTTCTCCACCGCCCCACCCGTGCATGGCGCTGCCCACGCCGCCCTCATCGCCTGCACCTGCTACCCTATTCCAACTCCGCCCCTTGCCGTTCGGAGGCCGGAGAGGAGATTCCGGCGGTGCCGGAAGCCGACCACAGGGCCGGCGGTGCCGTTCTCCGCCGCCCCACCCCTGCACGGCGCTACCCACGCTGCCCTCATCGCCTGCACCTGCAGCCCTGTGCTGTCTATCCAATGGGCATAGTCCCATATCGGATACATCATGTGTGCAGGGACCTTAAACCTCTATAAAATAACCCCCAACCCTGTGAACGCCTTGTGTTATCCAATTTCCAATTTTTTCTTGGGCTTCAGGACGAGCTCGATCTTGAACTCGTTTAGTGGAGCTCGTTAAAGGATGCGTAAATGTCTGTAAAATTAATATAAAAAAAAGTTTTACTGACTCGGGATTAAACTCGAGCTCGGTTTAGAACTCGAGTTCGGACTCATTTAAGTAAACGAGTAGTTTGACAAGCCGAGTTAGAACACAATAAAAGTGACTTGAGCCGAGTTCGAACAACTTTCTACATACTCGTCGAGTATCGAGCCGAGTTCGAGCTCGATAAAAATAAACGAGTCCGAATTTGAACATAGTACTACTCGGATCGTTTACACCCCTAGTCCCAGTTGGACCGCGAGGAAGGTCTGGGTAAAACCTAGCGGTGGCGGGGGACACTGTTTTGTGCGTTGAGGATTCTCCGCGAGCGTGTTCTCGCTCTGGTTCTTGTCTCTCGCGTGGCTCCTCGGTTGGGCTGGTGACCGATGCTAGCTACTGCTAGTAGCGTGAGGCTGTTCCCCTGAGTGTTATGCTTGACTCTCAGAAGTTTTTCCTTATTGTTGTCAGCAAATGTGTGCTCTGTCAGGTTTCGCTGGCGATAGAGTGAGTTGCTAATCGGCGATTCTCGTGTTGTTGTCGGCAATCGCGTACTCTGTCGGGTTTTGCTGGCTACATAGTGGGTTGCTGGTCGACTGGTCCCAACAGTGGGGTCTGTTGGTGGCTGTAGTCGTGCGATTTTTGGCTGGCGTTTTTCTGTCGTTCGGGTCAGATTTGGCGTTGCTCAGCATCTGTGGGGTTGTCGTCCCGGTTGGACGCCCCACGTATGGCTGGAGTAAGTCGTTAGTTTCTCGGCTTGGTGCTCCACCCGCGTTTGGAGCGTGTTGTGAGCCGTTAAATTTTTCGGTTGTGTGCTCCCTGTGTGTTTGGGGCTCATTGTGTAAACCGTTGGTTTTCCAGCTTCGTGTGCATCGTACACATTTGGCGGTGTGGTTGTCGCCTCGAGGAGGTCGTGGTGAGACTTAGAGGCTCCTCGCACCCGCGCTTCGTGTGCTCTGTGCCTGTTTGGCTGTGCGATTGTTGCCACGAGGAGGTCGTGTTGAGACTTAGTGGCTTCTTCGTGCCAATGTTGCATCTGCTCCCTGTGCTTCGTTTCTTTCCTCAGGATCTTTTGGGCGTGCCCTAAACTTCAAGGACGAACTTGTTTTAAGGGGGGTAGAATATAAGACCCGGCTTTCCGTTCGGTGTCTTGGATGACTAGCCACTAATGCGTCCGGGCTGGGCAACGCGTTAGTGTCGCGTCGTGGGTGTCCGACGCGACAGTCATCCTTGTCGCGACCAGCTTGTGCATCGCGTTCTTGTCGCGCCTTGCTTCTCTGTCGCGCCTTTGTGTCGCACCCGGTCAACGGGTCACGACAGTGTTCCGTGCCTTTTGTCGTCTGGTAGCTGTCTAGGTAGCAGGCGTGTCAGTACGACCTGTCGCGTTGTCGCAGCGTCTCTGGGGGGCAAGTTCTTGTCGCGGTGTGTTGACCCGTCGCGTTAAGGTCCTTAACGCGACGCGTCGCCCTATCGTGTCTTAGGCGCCGAAGGCTTAAGGCCTTGGCCGTTGACCCCTTCTCCATTTTCCTCCTTCCCCTCTCTTCTCCTCCCCCTCCGGCGGTGCTCCGCCTCCCTCTCTCCTTTTTGTGCGTTTAAGGTGAAGAGGAGAGTCGTGCTCGTGTCCCCGGCATTGTGGAGCTTGCGTAGAGCAAGTAGGAGGTGACCAATCCGACGTGAAGGGCCTCAATAGGTTCGGTTCTTCGGTGAAGGTAGGGATTGCTTGTACCCTTCTCGATCCGGGTGGATTGGGAGCCCCCCGTGGTTTGTAGATAGCATTTCTTGCTTCTCCATGCTTCCCTCCCCCGTGTGGTGTGTTTATGGTGTGTGGGTGGCCCCGGGATGGAGCATCCCGTGGGTCTGCCCTTCTTCTAGTGTCACGACCGCGGTACGCGGTCACGACACCAGAGGGTGCGATCGTGTCGCGACGTGTTGGCCCGACACGATGGCATCGCGGTTGGGCGGTCCGACGTGATCTTGTCGCAGCACATTTCCCTGTCGCGACAGGGTTGCTATCGCGGTGCCCTTCCCCATCGCGATAGTATCGCGACGGCCAGGGGGGATGTTGAACCCTAAAAGTCTGCAAACAACATCCAGGGATTTTCCTCCAAAGTTAAACAAGGAAATCCTCAAGTGGCATCAAACTCTCCGAACAAATCGAAGAACAATGCCTTGTGCGAAATACTGAAGTACAAAATACGACATGGAAGAAATCCAACAGCAGGAGGAATATAAAGACCAAGTGTGAAGTACAAATACAGTACGGAAAAAATCCGGCAGCACAGGATCCATAAAGACCAAGTGTAAAGTACAAGTACACGGAAGAAATCTAGCAATACGAGGTCCATAAAGACCAAGTATGAAGCACAAGTACAAGTACAAGCACAAGAACAAGTCCGCAACGGAAGCTCCAAAGATTCAAATCCAATTCTTCACCAAGCAAAGCTCCGAGCAAGGAAGCAAGACTTCAACAACTCGAGTACCCCTAGAATGGGGCATGTAATGCCTATTTATAGGCATTTCTCCCCTCCCCTTGTGGCCATCCAATGGTTTAAGGGGGGGAGAGGAGCCCCTCCAACCGTTTTATAAAGAAAACGGTTGGAGGGGTCTCCTCCCCTCCAACCGGTTCATATGAAACCGGTTGGAGGGGATTCTCCAACCGGTTTCATATACTCCAACCGGTTTTATATAAAACCGGTTGGGGGAAATTCCCCCCCCCCCCCCAACCGTTTTAATGTAAAAACGGTTGGGGGGGGTTCCCCCTCCAACCAGTTTTACATAAAACCGGTTGGAGGGGTCTCCCCTCCAACAGGTAAGGGGGTTTCCCCCTCTCCCTCTCCTGTTTATGCAGCAAAAAGGGGGGGGGGGGGGGAAGCCGTCCCCTATAAAAGGGGAGGCACCCCCTCCATTCAGGGCGGCCTGCATGCTCCAAGCCCCCATATTCTCCCCTTAATCCCTGCTGGTTGGCAGTCCCTATAGCCCTGTAAACCAGTCCCCAAAACCTTGTAAAACCAGTCCCCAAAACCCTGCTGGCCTGTTTCTTTTCCCTTAGAAAAAACAGGTCACTCCCCATTCAAGGTTCAGAAATAGCAAAAGCCTCCTTCCAATCTCCTTCAATTTGTTCTTCCAATTTCTGGTTTGGTGTGAAAGTATTGGCTCATTTCTTGCTCGATATGGGGTGAGGAGCGTTCGATAGCGCGAAAGAAAAAGGGAGATCGCCATCACATACGGCATCAACATCTCCCTCGTCCCCTCCATGGAGGGTTTCTCCAAAGTTCCATAGTATATTTCATATCCCCACATCGAGCAAGACTTTGTGGGGATTTTTCGGGGTTTAAATACCGTCCGTATCGAGCAAGACTCTACAGACATATGGTATTTAAATACCCTTGTATGTTGTGCTCTAAATGCCTCCATATTGAGCAAGACTCTATGTTTCTTCGAGGAGACTCTGCCCAAGCAGAGATTCTACCCAAGAACATATTCATATGATCGTAATCTCGTGCTTATACGCATATGTTTTCTTGAGAAACCTCTGTTCAAACAGGGGTTCTGCTCAAATACATACTCATATAATCACGATTTTATGTTCATATGTATATGATTCTTGAGTTGAACTCTACCCATGTGGAGGTTCTACCCGAGAATATATCCATGTAAGCACAACCTTACGTCCATATGTATATATTTTCTTAAGAACGCTTCATCTAAATGGGGGTATTTAAATCCCCTCGTATGTTTGTGCTCTAAATGACTCCATATCGAGCAAGACTCTATGGGTATGTGCATTTAGATGTCGTTTGTTCTTGTACTTATATGTATATGTTTCTCCGAGGAGACTCTGTCCAAGCAGAGATTCTGCCCAAGAACATATTCATATGAGCGTAATCCTGTGCTTTTATGCGTATGTGTTCTTGAGAAGACTGTCCAAACAGAGATTCTACTCAAGTATAAACTCATATAATCACGATTTTATGATTATATGTATATGATTCTTAGGTTGAACTCTGCCAACGTGAAGGTTCTACCCGAGAATATATCCATGTAAGCACAACCTCGCGTCCATATGTATATATTTTCTTAAGAACGCTCCGTCTAAATCGGGATTCTGCCCAATAACGTACTCATATGTTCATAAGTATATATAAAAGAGACTCCTTTGGACGGAGATCTTATCTCAAAAAAATATGTACATTCATATAATCACAAGATAAATCTGTCTATGTGGTATATCTCCCGTATATTTTCAGTCATATGACAAATCATTTAAAGGAAACCCATACTTTTTTAAAAAGAGATTTAGATCTCAAACGTCCTTCTTAAAAGGATAAATCCATTTTCCAAAACTCATTCTGTCTAAAGATGGATAAAAAGGGAAAACATTGTGTTGAAATTTTTTCTGTAGATGCATATATTCTCGCCCATGCTATGAAATGGTATTCGAGTTGAAACTGGTGTTAATACGACACCTAAGACTTTTAACTCGATGTAAATGTAACATCGATTCCGATCGATGGAGACAAGGGGTCCAGCACACGCCACCCTAATCGCCTGATGATTAAAGGCATGGAATCAAAGAAGTTCAGATCAAAACACAGCGCACTCGTCCGTTTCACGGACATACAAATTCTTTATCCGCATTACGCGGACCTTTTTATTTCTGTCTGGTAGACAGGCTGGCACGCCCCGCAATACAAAGTCAAAACATGATAAATGAAACGAATCCTCCCCATACATAATAGGGGAGGGAAAAAAAAATCCCGTGTCCACAGCTGGCACGCCCGGTGGGACCCCTTCTCACCATTCATAGCAAAAGGGCGAGATATATGCATCTCTCTTCATAAAAATCCTAATACTGATGATTTCCCCTTAAGGTACTCCGCAAAGGTACTCCGTGAAGGCGCCTTGAAGGTACCTAGGAGAAGAAAAGCAAATCCCAAATTGTTGAAGATGGTCGTCACTTATGGACTGCTCGTCGTCAACAACCATGCCAGGCTTGGCTACCTGGCAACTCCGATCGTATTCGGAGATTTCCCAGCAGTCGTTGGATCCTCTTACTTCCTAGGGGTGGTTCCGGCTCATCAAGAGGAGGATGCTGTTCAAAAGTCTCCTTCCAACAAATCAACAAAGAAGACCAGCAGGAGTCATGCTAATACCGCAGCCCGTCCTGCTGCCATCAACAAGGGCACCCAAATACCCTCCAAGAATAATGTTGTCAAAGGGGCCAAACCCCAAATCCGGACTTTTTCGGTCCAAACAATTTCCTCCCAAATCATAGCTCCCGTCTCCTCACAACGGGGGCAAAACAAAAATCACAAAAGCAAAAGGCCGCCTGCTGCTACTCAAGGTCTGGAAAGTCCATCATGATCGGAGGTCTGAGGGTGCGGATTGATGGAAGCCAACCTGTCATCCCGCGTGATAGGTATGTTCCAACAATTCCGACCTCGAATCGCTTCTCGGCTCTGTGGTGGTTTCAAGGAGAACAAGAAGTTTCCAAGAAGAAAGCCGGTGTCAAACAAGGCACCCGACATTCACCCAAGTTCAAACAAATCTGGGTTCCCAAAGAGGAGGCCCAAAAGCTCAAAAAGATGCAAGCAAACATGCCAAAGGTGTTCAGTAAGAGAAGCAATGTCAAACAAGCTTCTCGTCAATATGCTGAACCCAAGTACCATCAATGACAAAAAAGAAAAGGAATATACAAGAGATCAAGTTATACTCCTCAAGGCCCGGACAATATCCGGGTAGTCAAAAAAAATCCAACTCAAATACCGTGCATCGGTCTCTCACCGTATACCGCGAATCTCAGTATTTGATAGGCTGGGGGCAATTCCTAATGCCAGTACCCGTCCGTCAAAAAGACGACGCGTTACTTGGGCAGCTGAGGAAAAACCCAAGCTTATAATCTTCTCATACTATGCCTCTGGGAATGACTCTGGCGAACCAGCTGAACAAATTGCGGAAGCCACTTCAAATAATCCCGCTGAAGCTATCAGGCAATTTGCCAGAAGAAACCGCCAGCCCGGCGGACAAGCTGGAACATCTGGTCAAGCTCCCCCTCGTGTTGATTCTCAGCATGAGGGAATTCAAATCCCCTTCTTCGAAGATACAAATGTTCAAATTGAAGAAGGTGGACCTTCAACTTCAAACATCAATCCCGTCATCGACTTGCCGACAAAGGAAAATTTCCAGGCTATGTCAGATGACGACAAATATCAAGTGATGCAACGATGCCAATCTCAAATGGATGTGCTTCTAAATGAAATGAGGCAACTGGTAACTACAAGCCTCCGCCATTCTGTGGAGCCAGTCTCCGCTCAAAATCAACATCCAGATGGGGCTGCCCCGGCAAATCATCCGACAGCTTCTACGACTGGTCTTCTTCCTCAAACTACGGGTCATGATATCATTGATCCGTCTAATATTATGCTCCCTCAAACAGAAGCAATTCAAGGTGTTGCCATACAAAGGCATGAGATACTGAAGATTATTCAAGATATGTTCGCTCAGCAGAGCGAAGGTATTCACGTGGCAGATTTATATTTTGTCCCATATCCAGTACATCATCAATTCAAGAAGCTACCAGAGACATGCCCTAAAGTCCCGAAACTACCAAAGTTCAACGGACATGGGTCACCACAAGAACATCTGGCGCATTATATCATTGCCTTGGGCGAGCTCACCACCGAAGAATCATATCTTCTCAAATATTTTGCAACTTCCTTGACTGGAGTCGCATTTCAATAGTATTCAAAGCTCAAGTCCAACTCAGTTGCTGATTGGGCAGATATGCAAAAACAATTCCTTGACCGTTTCCAAACGGTTGAAAGGAAGGTCTCTCTCGCCGAGCTATGCTCTCTCAAACAAAAGACAGGGGAGTCAGCAATCGACTTCATCAAAAGGTGGAGAGAGTTTAGCATGAACTGCAACAACCCTCCCGCTCAAGAAGATGCAATCTCTATCTGCCGAAGAGGCCTCATATCAACAGTCAACGAGAAGCTCTTGAGAAGAATTATCAAGAGTTTCGATCAATTGAATTCTGCAGTAGCAGAAATTGAGATGTTCCTAGCCGAGCAAATGACTCATACATCTTATAAAGGCAAGCTCCCCAAAGAGCGCAAGCAGCCAGCAAAGGAGGTCAATGTTGTTGACTTCTCACCTGATAATGAAGCAAAAGGGGCAATAATCTCTCTTGTCCCAAAGAAGAAATCAGAAGCTAAAGCTCTAGCCCCATCATTGGCGGAGCGCATGAAGACTCCCTATTCCTTCAAAAAGGAGCATACTAGGAAGCTCTTCGATCTCTGCCTCGACAATCAATTGATATCACTGCTAGAACCAAAGAGGCCGGCAGATGTCAGCAAGATCAATCAACCCAATTATTGCCCGTATCACCGTATGGTGGGGCATCCAAAGGCAAATCCTATGACTCCAACAAGGCCAACAACAATTGCGCCAAATTGTGCAAAGCGTGGAAAGACGTCAGGACACTCCTACTCAGGTACCCTGTACTCCACAAATAGCTCCTATGCAAGCCTAAATATATCCGGAGCAGCCTCCTATGTCACCATATGCAGACTCAATTGGGTGGCTATCTGAAGGACCTTCAACTCCTATCGAGCCGGCAAGATTATATTCTTTCCCTCGACATCAAACTTTTTCACTCTTCCGGTTATGCCTTCAGTCCGGATTGATGAATTATTCAGCTCCGACAGAAATATTAGCCAACTATTGCCCATATCATCAAATGATGGGTCAGCATTGAAGACTGCATAAGATTCAAAGATGATGTCCAAAGGCTAATTGGGCAAGGGATAATTAACCTGGGTGTTCATCAGGTTAACCCTCCACAACCTCATACTCATCAGCCACCAAATGGACCAGCTAACCCCGGATCCCATTCGGTGAATGTCATCAATGCGTCATCATCTTCTGGTCTTCCTCAGTCAACATCAGAAGAATGGCCACATCCATATCTATCTAGTCAATGGTATACAAATGGGCGTCCTCTACAACGATGCTTATTTGATAAAAAGAATACCAAGCTCATCTTTGACAATCTCAAAAGGCAAGAGCTAATTCAGGTATTTCCACCAACACCTTACATTTTCACAAGTGAAGAAGAGATGCATGAATACTGTGAATACCATTCCATGGTCTTGCATCCCACTAAAGATTGTCCGGAGCTCCATAACCTGATCGAAACTCATATCCGGGAAGGAAAAATTGATCAATATGGGAACTCCTCAGCACCAGCAAATGGGGCCTCACAGCAAACCTATGATCCAAGCCCAAAATTTCAAGCTCTATATCTAGAAATATGTGAATATTATCATACTCAACTGGGCTATGGACAATATAGAAGCAAAGCTGAAGAAGACCAATTCAAAATCGGTCTTTTTCGATATAGAAATGGAATCTCAGAAGAAGCTGAGGCGAAGCCAATCTCGCAGCAAGCTGAGGAGTTCGTGGATGATTATCACCAGCTCCCATCTTCAATTGTTGAAGGCGTAATTAATTCCACCTTTGAATCACAAGCTTCACAAGGTGAATGGGTCACTGTGGGCCCCCGAAAATCAGCCAAATCCAAAAAAGCCAACAACTCTACAGCAAGGGATGGCTCCAACAAAAGGAGCATCTCCAAGTCATCTTCAGAGAAGAAACTCATAAGCTCGCTTGAAGCTCTGCAGATAAGAAATAGAGAGAAAAATAGAAGGAAAATTGAAAAAAGAAGAGTAAAGAAGCAAATGGAGTGTGATGCTGCTGCAGAGATGCCTCAAATACTCACACCTCTTCAGACGCTCCAAAAGCTAATAGATGATCTAGACGAATACATACCTCCCAGGCCTTCTGATAAAGCTACCCTCGATCAATACATCCCATGGGACGAGCTAGAGCGAAAAATTTGGCTTTGGAGTTTGCTCTATCAATTACAGGTAGAAGCCCTAGAAGAAGGGGAGCACTATCTCTCAGCACGATTGAAATCCATATATGGAAATCGTGAAATCACCATAAAGGAATTGGATTCCATGCTCAATTCCCACGTCTGCAACATGGTATCCATACCTCCACCAAGGAAGCTGCAAACCTCTCCAACTGATATTACCATACAAACTGAAGATAAGCCAACGATGCTGACATATCAGCATTGGCTGGCAAATAATCGCCATCGCAAGAAAGGACGTGGTAAAGAGCAAAAGGCTGCATCTACCACTCCCAAGAAGCCTGACGTCACAAAGTCAAGCAAAGTCATACTCTTTCATGGCGAGGAATTGAAGCCTCTGCCCGAAGCTGAGATACGGGCAGATTCCTATGTCTTCAATCCTTCAGATGACGAAGAAGAATTGCCCAATATGCCTGCTCATACAAAAGAGAAGAGCCGAAGTCCATATGCTTCATCAAATGAGCCGAACAACGCTCCACCATTTCCAAATGAAAGGTTGTTAAGCCCTCTCTCTCAAAAGAAATCTCTCAAGCCAAAGGAGCCATCTAAATCCTTGATTGAGGGATCTCTCTCATTGGATCAGACACGTGTTGAAGCCAGTAACAGAATTCTTCAGCAACTCAAATCACTCCCAATCAAAATCACTGTTTGTGCTCTAAATGATTGAGGGATTTCTTAAGAACGCTTCATCTAAATGGGGGTATTTAAATCCCCTCGTATGTTTGTGCTCTAAATGACTCCATATCGAGCAAGACTCTATGGGTATGTGCATTTAGATGTCGTTTGTTCTTGTACGTATATGTATATGTTTCTCCGAGGAGACTCTACCCAAGCAGAGATTCTGCCCAAGAACATATTCATATGATCATAATCCTGTGCTTTTATGCGTATGTGTTCTTGAGAAGACTCTGTCCAAACAAGGGTTCTGCTCAAGTATATACTCATATAATCACGATTTTATGATTATATGTATATGATTCTTAGGTTGAACTCTGCCAACGTGGAGGTTCTACCCGAGAATATATCCATGTAAGCACAACCTCGCATCCATATGTATATATTTTCTTAAGAACGCTCCGTCTAAATCGGGATTCTGCCCAATAACGTACTCATATGTTCATAAGTATATATAAAAGAGACTCCTTTGGACGGAGATCTTATCTCAAAAAAATATGTACATTCATATAATCACAAGATAAATCTGTCTATATGGGTATATCTCCCGTATATTTTCAGTCATATGACAAATCATTTAAAGGAAACCCATACTTTTTTAAAAAAGAGATTTAGATCTCAAACGTCCTTCTTAAAAGGATAAATCCATTTTCCAAAACTCATTCTGTCTAAAGATGGATAAAAAGGGAAAACATTGTGTTGAAATTTTTTCTGTAGATGCATATATTCTCGCCCATGCTATGAAATGGTATTCGAGTTGAAACTAGTGTTAATACGACACCTAAGGCTTTTAACTCAATGTAAATGTAACATCGATTCCGATCGATGGAGACAAGGGGTCCAGCACACGCCACCCTAATCGCCTGATGATTAAAGACATGGAATCAAAGAAGTTCGGATCAAAACACGGCGCACTCGTCCGTTTCACAGACATACAAATTCTTTATCCGCATTACGCGGACCTTTTTATTTCTGTCTGGTAGACAGGCTGGCACGCCCTGCAATACAAAGTCAAAACATGATAAATGAAACGAACCCTCCCCATACATAATAGGGGAGGGGAAAAAAAAATCCCGTGTCCACAGAGGACGCGACAGTACTTGTGTTGCCTCGGGTGTTTTTGTGGCCCCGGTTAGCGTATCGGCGTGTACCCCAGGGCAGGCTTTGCCCTTAGGACCTTCTGGTGGGGAACGCGGCAAGTTATGTCACTATGTTCAGCGACCGAAGGTGACACCTTCGTGGCCGTGTCCTGGCGGCAGTGCCAGGAGACTCGCGTCTGTCTAATAATCGATTGTCCGATAGTCAATCGATTATTAGCAGAGAGATGTTTTATGTACTGTCTGGTGGTGTTCCGAGGTTCTGGCATGTTTGTGTGTGCCTTGGTTAGCCGACGGCCCTCTCGAGGGTCCGTGCGTGCCTCGTGCTTGCTAGGCTTGTCGTGAGTTACAAGCCAGCAGTTCGGCGTGGTTTTTGTTGTGCTTGCCCCGCCTGTTCGCCCAGTGCTTGGCACTTGAGGGCTTGTCCCGTTCAGATGTTGTCTCCCTTGCCTGGGACCCCCATCCTCGAAAGCCTATTGAGGGAATGCTCTGGGCTACGAGCGTACTCGAGTTGGCGGACTCTAGAGCGGAGAGGAAAACGAGGTTTGGACAGCGGCGCCGAGTCGTTTGTGGAGCTCTCTTGTCTGGGGCGGAATGCCAAGGTCGTTGAGGCAGTTCTCTTCCCGGCACGGCCCAGACAGTCCTTTGTCTCACTGCCTCTCTCTGTGTTGGTTCCAGAGCCACGTAGTGGTGCTAGGCGTGGGGCCGCAGCTTGGCCAGGCTACGATGGTGCGTGCGTTCTTGTGGTGTTCTGTGGCAGCTCTGTCTCGCTCTTTCGGGGAGGTTAGAGGCAGGAGCCAGGCTGGCGAGCAGAGGAAGAGACTGGTGTGTCCTCCTCTTAGCTGGCAGTGGCTTGGTTGCTGTTGTTGTGATGACATTTCCTCATGACGTTTCCAAGTGTTATTCGTTGCCCTAGCTTGCACGGCGGTTGTAGCCTAACCGTGTTTAGTTTCCGTGGGCGTTGTTGGTTTGGCCTTGTTGGCCCATACTTCTGGTGGTTTCCGCTTCGGTGTCCTCTCGGTTCCGTAGTCCCGTTCTTGGGTACCAATCCGTGGTGGCACCGACGTGTGTGGCTTCCCAACCTCGCGGTGTGTCCGGTGTCTAGGGTGGTTCTACTTGTGGGCTCTTGACCTTATGGAGGTCTGAGGTGACTGTGCTTGTCGTGAGACGTCGTTCTCACCTGATTATTGTGTGGTCTCGGCGGGTGTGCCGAGGGTTGCTTCCGCTGGGTGCCCGACTCCGTTGGTTTCTGCAGGAGTCGTGTGTGTGTGTCACGACCTTGGTTGGTGGTTGTGGCGTTGCATTGTTTTGTTCTGCTGCTTAGTAGTACCTTACTGTAGGTGTTTCTCGCTTTACAGCTTTCTAGTGTAGTTTCTTATTTTCGGAGTTTCTGCTGCTCTGGCCGGTGAGGGACTAGTAATCCCTACTGGGCCTTGTTCTCAAGGCTTACCCCCCCTACTCTCTTCAGCTAGGGGCTCGTCGTCGCGGGAGCTCGGTGTCGGACTAGTTTGCGGAGGCGACTGTGGCGCCGTGTGCTGTCAGCAGCAGTGAGAGCGAGTGTTGTGAGCTCTTGTACCTGAGTGAGTTGAGAGTTGTGCTTTGCAAGTTCTCGAGATATGCCCCTTAAGGACTACACATTTCTTCTTGTACCTGTACTTTTACTTGGGACATGTTGTACAGACTTTTGTATATTGTATATCTTGTTATAGTTATTTAAATTCAGTACATATCTCACTAGACCATTTCTTCTAACCCTTCCGGGTCTTCGGATCCGTGGGTGGCGACGCGAACTTCGGGGTCCCTGGCGGGGGTCCGGGAGGTCGGGTCGTTACACAATCAATGACGAAAATACTCGGAACTACTCAGAAGAGTCAAGAAATGACAAAAAGAACTCGAGGATGTTAGCTAATGGCAGAAGGTCAAAAAAGGTCAAGAAATAGTAGAAGTGACTGGAAATGTCAGAAAATGGCAAGGGGCTCTTGAACAGTCATGGATATAATGTTGTCCAAATCGCTTCTGAGTTTCTTCTTCAAAAAACAACATTGGCCAAGTTTTCAATTCTTTGATCATGACGACTAATACTTGCAGAAATACCCTGATGTAGAAGAGTTACAAAAGTCCCAGAAAGAGCAGGGAATTGCGGCAAAATTCTTCAAAGGGTGGAAAACTGCGAAAACCTGAAGGGCAAGAAACTACAGAAAACTCCTTAAAAGCAAGAGATGGCAAAAAAGTCCCTTCAAAGGGAGGAAATCACATAAGGCCCATACTGTTTGCACGGCTCAGTAGAGCGGGAACCACATCACTTCTCTGAAGCGGTGTGTGTTTTCCTGGGCTCGGCTTATGGCTAGCCATCCCTAGTCTTAGGATTGCCAAGAAATGACAGGAATCCCTGGAAATGTCAAGAAATGGCTAAAAAGCCCTGGGAGGTCATGAAATGATTGAAAAGCTCTGGGGAGCCAATAAATGGCAAGTGTACCCTAAAAAGTCACTAAATGACTGGAAAGACCACGGGATACCGAAAAATGACAAAAGCACCCAGAAAGGGCACAAGCTTGCAAAAACCTAGAAAGATGGCTTAAAGGTCTCGTTACAATCAAATGGTGATGGTGACCATGAAGCAAACATAATAGACTGACAATGACCATCTTGGCGATCCAACGGTCTCATTGTGATGAAGTCCAAATCCAACGGTCTGATCGTGGCAGAAGCAAATTGAAAAGCGTCCGATCATGATCAAATGTGGTTCTGAAGACCTGATTATATAATTGGGATCACTTGTACAAGTCTTGAAAGACTTAAATTACAAATGTACAAGCAATAAAGTTTTCAATTTCTTTTGCAAGAGTGTGTAACAACAAAGAGCGACCCTTAAGGTCAATGTTGTCACAACAAACCGAGACGAAAGGCGTTCTTTGACAGAGAATCAAAGGTGTTCGGGTTCGACTCGATGTAAATTAACATTGACTTCGGTCGGTGGGGAAAGATCCAGTACACGAAACCCTAATCGTCTGATAAAATAAATCGCGCAGAATATATATTGTCCAATAAATGGACGAGTAAATATCTGCATTAAGCGAATTTTAAATGTCTATTTTTATAGACTGGCGTGCCCACAAAAAACAAACAGAAAAAAAGAAAGAGAGAATTTTCCGAGTCCAACAGTGGCATAAAGGGCAAAGGCATTGGTAACCCTCAATTGAGTTACAAAAAGTATTTACTCAACTTGTCTAGCATATTTGCTCTTCCACCTGGTCAAACAAGTGGTCTATCTTGTCCACTTCTTTCTATTTGCAATTTGTCTCTATCTCTATCCCTACCTTATCCACTGCTTTCCATAGCTGCAGTGGGGTTGATGTCTCATGGGACTGGTCGACCTTCCCCAGGCCCATTGTCTACCGCTCTTCCTCTCCACCCCAACCCCACTGGGTGGGGGCTCATGACCGGAGGGGAAACACCCTATCTCTCTAATCTACTGGGTGGGGGTGCTGTGACCAAAGGGGAAACACCCTCCAGTGCCACCTCTCTATCTCCCTCCCACTCTCTCTATAACTATCTATCTATCTATTTCTCCATCTCTATCTCTCTCTCTACCCACCCTATTGGGTGGTGTTGCTACAACTAGAGGGGGAAGCCCCTGTCCCTCCCTCTTCTTCCTGCTTTGCTTTGTCAGCTTTGCTCTCTCTCTGATGTGCTGGGTGGGGCAAAGATGCTGAAAGCATCCAGGGTGGTAGCTCGGCGTTCAATGGTGGTGGTGGCAGTTGCCAAGAGGGGAGGAGAATTGAACGGGAAGGAGGGGGTGGCAGCATTAACAGAAAGATGGTAGGTGGATGTGAGGGGGCAAAATTGTAATCATTTTTTTACCTGTCAACACTGTTTGAGCATTATTCATGGAATACTCCCCTGAACCCAACATCAGTAACTGGATGTGTTAACTAGCAATGATTTAGAGACTATGGGGCATACAGATGTAACTTGTAAAAGTAGGGGTAAACAATTATTTTGAAGATTTCAATGGTCCACAAGTAATTTTTCCATAATATTTTGTCATTTTCCAAAGCTGGAAAATTCTGACAATGATGAAGATAGAAAGGGCTTCTAACTCTGACCAGAGAAGATAATAAACATACCATCACGAGTCCAATTTATTCGACACCTTGAACAATGTATTAAGTCAAATGCCTGACTTGGATATAGTAAACGATGTGTCGCAAATGCTGCTACCATTGCAGGCACACCACGCTCTAGAGCAAACTGAATTTGGTTCTCATGTACATCTTTTGGTGCTATGGACATGGTAATCACGTTGCGTGAAAGTAGATAAGCACCAAAGCTTGCTACACCGCATCCAACATCTAAGACAACCCTTGTATGTTGACCAAATGCAATTTCAGGTACCATCTGTAGGTGGATAATGGATGAGAAACAAGAAAGCAGCCCTCAAACAGAAGAGAATACTGAAAATAAGCTATGAACCTCTGAAATTTGGTCTAAATATTTGTCTGCCCCATGAATAAACTGGGTTCCACCACCTGGAAATGTAAACTTGTCATTGATCTTGGCAATCCAATTTTGTCCCCCCTTATCTTCAACTAGACGGGCATGTGGGACATTACTAAACCACACCTACAAGAACATCATAAAAAAATTATTAAGGGCATTCTAAAGTATAGGAAATCCATTATCACTAGCAAGACTCCATAAAACTAGCGGAAAAGGAAAAGAGTTACATTAAATTTATGTCTAGTACACTATACTAACTCCCAAACAAAACTCTAATGCAATTGATATTGATCATTAAGAGTTCCTTGCTTCCTTCTTAAAATTGGGTGGTACCACATTAGTACTAATAAGGACAAAATGGTTCATACAAGTAGAGAAGCAGAAAAGCTTGATTCAGCCAACAAGTCTTAAGAGAAGCAGAAAAGCTTGATCCTTTCAAGTTTCAAGAAGCCCTAAAGAAGAAGAAATATCAAGAAACTAGATTCCAATAAAAAGAGTTGTAAGGACTAAGTAGCTCAAAAGCTTGATTCTCTTAAGGGACTCTACATAGGCTCCAGAATACAAAAGCTCAATTCTTTGAGCACAAGCTGGAACCTTTTAAGTGAGTTTGTTTATTCCAGCCTTTTAACATAACATGGAACAAAAATACCTTATTTGTCTTAAATGAGACCCTTGACCCTTATTCCTCTCAACTAAAAGGACAAAAACTGGACAGTGAATTTTATTTTATGTATTTCATTTGAAATTCAAAAGCTGGCTGCACTATCATCATTGTTATCCACATAGTTCTGCCACCTTATATTTATGAGGTACAGCCCTTTTCGTCTCACGTCCAACTCTTAGTCATATAGACTGAGAACGGTTTCTTGTGCCTTTATATTTTCAGAAAATGTACAACAAAAAAGACAGAAGATCTGCAAATCAAGAGGCGGCTACACAAAGACCCAGGCAGGATAGACTGGATGTTAGAAAATTTGAAATATACAATTAGACATAGTCTGTCGCAGAATATCCAACAAAATCTTACAAGCAAACGTGTGTCTAACAAATCTGATCTCCGGTCACAACAGAAAAATACTGATCATAGCAAAAGAAGAATTCTCTTTAGAGTAACAGACACTTTTCAAGATTAGGTTATAAACTAACTCCCAAACAT
This sequence comes from Colocasia esculenta, assembly GCA_014218235.1. NCBI lineage: Eukaryota > Viridiplantae > Streptophyta > Magnoliopsida > Alismatales > Araceae > Colocasia > Colocasia esculenta. The sequence continues at coordinate 44,488,174 of CM024753.1, forward strand.
AACTCAAATGCCTTCCTGGTTAATGTCATACCCCTGTCAAGTTTGTGGGACTAATTCTTACATGAAATTGGTCTAGTGAGATTAAACATGACCATCAAATCAGTAATCCAAAATGATAGAATTTGCATAATGACCAGTTAAATTGAAGAGTTCAAATTTCATTGATTATTATACTTTAACTTGCTTGGACATTGCTTGTTTTCAATTATATCACAAAAGCTAGGCTCTAACAGGAGCTAGGTGATATCTAGTTAGGATTCATTCCATTTGGCAGATATGAAAAAATATATGGCAATTGATATCCATTGATAAACCTTAAATCTATGGATGTTATTTCCGAAATCAGTTAACCCAAAAATTGCCTTCCCGCACCTTCCCTCCCACTTTCACCTTCTAACCGCCACATGAACCCCTCCACCTTCCTCTGTCAAACAATCATAATTCACCATCCCCTCCATCCATGCAATCCTCCATTCCCCTCCCATCATCACCTTCTACATCTCCTCTCCTTCCTTACTGTAAGCATCAATCCCCACGACCCCTCCCCAAATCTTCCTCATCATCACTCCCCACCACACCTCCTCCTGTCTTCCTCATTGCATGGTGAAAATTCAGCTGGCCTTGTAGGTTAAAAAATATGATTTTGTCAATGCATATCCAATTTTATGGGGGAAGTTTCTATCCGTGCATTCTTTTGATTCTTAGTCTATCCAGTCAAGATAGTCACATGAATGGTGTCAATGATGGCTGTATGGCAATATGAAGCAGGTGAGTAGTGGTAATGACTTTGATGTTTCGACCTTTGCAGACCTTTTCATATTATGTCTTCTCCAACCAAGCACATCCATCTTCTCCCATGCATATGATGGCACAAGGTGCTGTCCCAGCAATCACACAAAGGCAGAACAGCAGCTCCAACATGATATTGTTGAATAGCGAAATGGTGGTGTTTCTAAGTTGACACAATTGCTGCTGCTCATGCTGTCCATCACCACATAAAGAAAGTTCAGTTTCACTGGTGTTTGTCTATATCCACGCCATCCAGTGGATTGAGAAGCAGATGAAGATTCTCATCACCAGTTGGACAATATCTGACATTCTGAATGAATACACAAAGTTACATGTAAATTGAGCAGATATGGCTATGAACCTACTGCTAGGTACCTGCTTCATTTACATCACCACAAGGATGAAATATCTCAAATAATACATATATAGTGGTGTGAAAGAGACTGGCATTCACGCCATCCTTCATAACCATTCATGATCTTCTCAGTTTGCATTCTGCAATTATCTTCTACGAGTTCCTACTTTGGGGTATTACGTCACAGTACTTTCTATAGATGAGCTTCTAAGAAATTCCAAGAAGAAAGTCACTTAAATTTCATACTTCATTGTTTCTTCAGCAGAGGTTGAAAGTAGCAGGGAAGTCTACTGCTGCCCAAAACTATGCAGGTGGGACTCAGATCTAGGCTCCCTCCTATTCCACGTCGGGTGGCCTTGCCCCAAAAATCCCCCCCACCCCCAACCAAGAACTACGAGTTAGAATGATTTGGCTGTACGTCTTCTGAGAGCATATAGAGCAACTCATATTTTGACCACCTCTATTATCTGTGGCAACATCAGGTCAACTTCAGACGTGACAGATGAGCGGTTACAATATCTTCCTACTGCGATCGTGCGTCATCAAAAGGATGCTATTCGGCTCTCAGGAGTGCCAAAGCTTGGTTGCAAGATCTATTCACTTAACTGCCATCAGTTATGTAGCTAGCCAAGGAAACGTCAAACAATTTTCTGAATACATCTTCATGAAAGTATGCAAAAACAAAACAGTTTCGATGCTGCATGAAGCGCAAAGGTGCAAACTGAGTGAAATATGCGTTTAGTAGGTCTCGAAATAAAGGCGACAACGAGGCATCCTGACACAACTTGGTGAGAAGAGCAAGGATCTTTACCTCATCTCTGCTCTTCGGCCACGGAATTGGAGTCCTGTAATCCTTCGGAGCTGGTACCAAGCAATTGAAAGCCTTGTCCTTCCCTGGACAATGTCGCTCATACTTTTCCCCTCTCTCCCAGGACTTCAAGTTCTTAATCTCTTCCTCGTTATCCAGGCACGGTATGTACTCCCTCATGCTCTCGGAGCACAGAGGGAAAGATTGGAGCTTTACACTGCCGCCAGTGCCACCACTGGCATCCTCGTCGCCGTTCTCCGTCACGTTCTCCCTTCCCTCGCCCCAGTTCTCCACCAGATCTGGATCGAACCTACCGACATTGAAGTCCTCCTTCATCGTTCCGTTGCCATCCAAGATTCCATATCTTTCCGGCTGGGGAGGCGGTGGAGGAGGCGATGGAGAAGCCAGAGGATTCGGATCCGTCGTGGGAGGAGTCAAGGACTGGTCACCATTGGCAGAGGCGATCAGTGCAGATATATTGAAGGTGCGGTTCGCGTTGGGAGACATCACCACGACGGATGAGCCCGAAGGGGAGAAGCCGGCGGCACCGGCGTTCCCGCGGAAGAAGAGGAGCTGCTGCGGGTAGCCATCCGACCAGTGCTTGCCGATGTAGAAGAAGGCGAGGCAGGCCAAGGCGATGGCAGTGATCCGGATAGCGAGGGGGTTCTTCATCAGCTCCCTGCATTCGGCCGCCGCCTTCATCTCACCTCTCCTCCCCCCTCCCCCGCCGCCGTCGTCGTTGTCGCTGCTGGAGAAGCGAAGCCAGTGGAGCTCCACACCAAGTCGCCTCCACTGCTCAGCTCAAACTGCAGAGACACTACCGTGGCTGGCGGGAGAGTGTTCTTAACCGGAGGAACAAAGACCATAAATATGGGAGGATTTATTTAAAGTAAATTAATTAGAATTTTCTATTAAATATTTAATTTATTTTTAATTTCTAATAAAATTATAATTTATTTTAATAAGTATTATCTATTATTATAATATAGAAATTGTTAATTAATTTACCCATTTATTTATCAAAATGTAATTTTTCTCAATATACTCTGCCATCATCACCCTTAATGAATATTAATATGATGGGAAAAAAACCTACATAATAAATATGAATAAATAAATAATGTATGACCCTCCCACCACTACATTAGTTTCTGAACTTTGAACAAAATTAACCCACAAATAGGTGCGTATTATGAGAGAAAAAAAATATTTCTACCAAATCTTATATTCGTATCTGGTCCTCTCAAACACTTTTTCTGCTTTGTATCATCTATCCTAATCTATCCTAAAGGCCATCAATTAAATTAGGATGATATCATTTAAACTCTTTTGAACACACCTTTAACATACTTTGATTGCAATGGACCCTTTTTAATGATGATATTATTTTAAGCTAGACGATGGAAAAAGAATATGACAAAAAATTGTGATATAAAGATGTCTTGGGTTCCAACAACTCTTGAATCTTAATTTAACAGTTGTGCTACTTAAAAAGAAAAAAAAAAAGAAACTTGTAGATTAATGCGGCCCTCGCATGCACTGTGCGGACGAGTGCAGATGCACACGCAAGACATTTCTGCTCCGCGTTCTGTGCGAACGCGAACGCCATTGAATCGCGCCCTTGCTAAGGTTCGTCGTACCGCTTGGATCAGCCGTGCCGCATTCTCCGTGGGAAAGTACCGTACCACTGAGATACGGTGGGAAAATGACTTGTTTGATTTGTTTTTTAATTTTGTGACTTGATGAATATTTAAAATGAGCAAACTTAAAAGAAAACTCTCCATCCAAACTTAAGATAGACTTTCTATCTCTTCTGATACATGCACTATTTCTCTCTCCCCTTTCTCTCTCATATCATCTAAAACTATCAGGAATATCACGCCTTCTACAATCTGAAAAGGGGTTGATATGCTCACGAGGTCTTCATCAAAGTTGTTCTATTCTTTTTCAGCTTCGTCCTCGAAGTAGAATCACCTCAATTGGTGGTCTATGTCCAAAGTTATAGTAGATTATTCTTCACATTCTGTCTCATATCATAATGTATATATATATACATATGATTATCATGCCTTCCACATCTCAAACGAGGGTATATCTCTTTGAGACTTCTTCATGAAAGTTGTTCCCCGTGACTTTCTCTACAAGCTCCAACTAGAATCACATCAAATGAATGTATGTGCTTAAAGATACATTAGATTATTTTTGACCTTCTCTCTCATATCGTGATCCAAACTAGCAATGAGTGCGGCCTCTCTACAGCCTGAATGAGGATGATCTAATCTTTGGACTCTTCATGAAAGTTGTTCATGACATGACCAATGTATTCCATTAGATCAACACCAAGAATCCGAAAACAGAAACAAAACTGTAACGTCTTAAAATGTATAATAAAATATTAATATGACACTAAGAAATTAAAAGAGATAGTAAATTATACGTAAGACATAATCACTTATACAAAACAAAATTATATTTATTTTTAAAATATTTTCATATTATTAATATAATTCTGGTACTATCTTTGATTGAGTATACTTCAACGAGATGACATTCGATTTCAAAAATAAAGTCAAACCTGAAGTCATCATAATTATTAGAAAAATATATTTATTTTAAAAATATAAAATATCAGAAATTATTGATGCATAGATGTTGAGATTAAGTCGACCTAATGATTTTTGAGATAATTTTTACTTGACAAAAAATTAGTTTAAAAAATTAAACTATAATTACTATAATTTGTATCATCTATTAATTAGTTTATATTTAAAATTTCAACTCAATTAGACACCATTTAGACTTCTTAAGTGCACACAGGATTTGTCGCGGTACAGCGAACCCTCTGTGCACTTCAACGGAACGATATTTGGTTTCGAAAATAAAGTCAAATATGAAGTCATCATAATTACTAGAAAAATGAACTGATTCTAAAAATATAAATATCATGAGTTATTGATGCATAGATGTTGAGATTAAGTCGACCTAATGATTTTTGGGACAATTTTTACTTGACAAAAAATTAATTTAAAAATTAAACTAAAATTACTATAATTTGTATCATCTATTAATTAACTTATGTTTGAAATTTCATCTCAATTAGACATCATTAGATCCCTTAGAGGTTGAGATTAAGTTGATCTAATGATTTTTGGGATAATTTTTACTTGACAAAAAAATAATTTAAAAAAGTAAACTAAAATTACTATAATGTGTATCATCTCTTAATTAGTTTATGTTTAGAATTTCATCTCAATTAGACACTATTTAGATCACTTAAATACACTGGATATGAGAGAGATATGAAGAAAAAAAAATTTAACAGACCGGACTGGATCGAACCGAACCGAACCGAACCGAGGTGTGCCGCCGCGGCACACCCGGGTCACTCCGACCGTGCATGGGCTCGCAAAAGCCCAGGCACGGTGCGGTTTGGCCATACTGCGGCGGTTCACCGCGGTACGGCCAACCGTGGCCCTTGCACGAGCCACAAGCCAACGGCAAGTAAACTTTGTTTTTCAACTTTTTTCCTTTTTTATTTATCTTTATACTCTTAAAGTCATGTACTCTTGTCTAACTATGATATTTTCAATGTGGGAGCCAGGTTCGTCGTACCGCGCGGATCGCCCGTGCCGTATTCTCCATGGTACGGTACGATATCATACCATATTGTATCGTTGAGATACGGTGGAGAAAGGGTTTGTTTGATTTTTTTTTTTAAGTTTTGTGACTTGATGAATATTTAAAATGAGCAAACTTCAAAAAAAAACTCTCCATCCAAATTCAAGATAGATTTTTCATCTCTTCTTATGTATGCATCATTTCTCTCTCCCTTTTCTCTCTCATATCCTCCAGAATTATCAAGGATATCACGTCTTCTACAGTCTAAAAAGGGGCTGACATGCTCACGAGGTCTTCATCAAAGTTGTTCTATTCTTCTTCAGTTTCATCCTCGAAGTGGTATCACATCAATTAGTAGTATGTGCCCAAAGTTATAGCAGATTATTCTTCACATTCTCTCTCATATCATGATCTATATATATATACAAGATTATCATGTCTTCCACATCTCAAACGATGGCATATCTTTTCGAGACTTCTTTATGAAAGTTGTTCCCCACGACTTCTTCTACGAGTTCCAACTAGAATCACATCAAATGAAGGTATGTGCTTAAAGATACAGTGGATTATTCTTGACCTTCTCTCTCATATCGTGATCCAAACTAACAGTGAGTGCGACCTCTCTACAGCCTGAACGAGGGTGATCCAGTCTTTTGGCTCTTCATGAAAGTTGTTCATGATATAACCAATGTATTTCATTAGATCAACACCAAGAATCCGAAAACAAAAACAAAGTTGTAACGTCTTAAAATTTATAATAAAATATTAATATGACACTAAGAAATTAAAAGAGATAGTAAATTATACGTAAGACATGATCACTTATATAAAACATAATTATCTTTAATTTTAAAATATTTTCTTATTATTAATATAATTCTGATACTATCTTTGATTGTGTGCACTTCAACGGGACGACATTCGGTTCCAAAAATAAAGTCAAACCTGAAGTCATCATAATTATTAGAAAATATACTGATTCTAAAAATATAAAATATCAGGAATTATTGATGCATAGATGTTGAGATTAAGTCGACCTAATAATTTTTTGGATAATTTTTATTTGACAAAAAAGTAATTTAAAAAATTAAACTATAATTATTATAATTTGTATCATCTCTTAATTAGCTTATGTTTGAAATTTCATCTCAATTAGATACCATTTAGACCCCTTAAGTGCACACAGAGTTTGTCGCGGTACGACGAACGCTTCGTGTACTTCAATGGGACGACATTTGGTTCCGAAAATAAAGTCAAATCTGAAGTCATCATAATTACTAGAAAATTGTACTGATTCTAAAAATATAAATATCAAGAGTTATTGATGCATAAATGTTGAGATTAAGTCGACCTAATGATTTTTGAGACAATTTTTACTTGACGAAAAAAATAATTAAAAAATTAAAATAAAATTACTATAATTTGTAGCATCTCTTAATTAGTTTATGTTTAAAATTTTATCTCAATTAAACATCATTTAGAGCCCTTAAATGTACCGGATATGAGAGAGGAATGAATAAAAAAAAACATATTTAGCGGACCGAAACCAGGCACAGCACAGTTCGCATGTACTGCGGCGGTCTGCCGCGGTACAGCGAACCATGGTGGAAATTAAGTCAACCTAATAATTTTTTGAACAATTTTTACTAGACAAAAAATTAATTTTAAAAATTAAGTTAAAATTACTATAATTTGTATCATCTCTTAACTTATGTTTGAAATTTCATCTCAATTAGACACCATTTAGATCTCTTAAATGTTGAGATTAAGTCAATCTAATGCTTTTTAGGACAATTTTTTATTTGACGAAAAATTAAATTAAAAAATTAAACTAAAATTACTATAATTTGTATCATCTCTTAATTAGCTTATGTTTCAAATTTTATCTCAATTAGATATCATTTAGACCCCTTAAATACACCGGATGTGAGAGGGGAAGTTAAAAAAAAAAAAATGCCTGCCACGGACCGGACCGTACCAGTCTGTGGCATACCGCGGCGTGCCGCTGCAGCACGCCGGGTGACCTGACCCTGCCATGGCTCGGATGAGCCATGATACGGTGCGGTTTGGCCAAACCACACCGGTACGATGCGGCTTGGCCAACCGTGTGTTGGAGGTGCCGCAATTACCTTCTATATATATAAAAATGTGCTTATACACTCATGTTTCATCGTACTATGCGGATTGACTGTGTCATATTTTTTGTGGTACGATACGGTACCGTATCATATCGTACCGCTAAGATACGGTAGAAAAGAGGTCTATTTATTTTGTGACTTGATCAATATGTAAAATGAGTAAATTTTAAAAAAATGAGCAAAATATAAGAACATCATATAGAGATGTTGAAAAATATAAAAAATCTCATTTAGTCATTCAAATCAACTCAACACAATCATCTAGTATCGTGATTTAGGTCATTCTAAGCATATGAAGTGGATGTCAATTAAAGTTCTTATTCTCTAGCTGTACGAAATTTACATCCTTCCATCACCAAGGTGATTTTACGAAGGAGGAACCTTCTTCTTATCAGACGGTCACAATAAATTTCTTAATAGAGATCTTGCAATTAAGTTAGAGAGTCAATATAACATCATCCAAAGACTTCAATTCTCATTGGAGAGGAGTCCACCACACTACAAGAAAAATTAGAATTATTGACAAAATTTTTCGACATATCAACATCTATATCGAGAAATTTATTAGGATTTGATGGATTGATAGATCATATAGATTCGTAATTAATATTATTATATGGATTTAATCATACTACAACGGTCTAAGCCAGTCAAAGCCATCTCCACTACCACCGCCACCACTAACTCTAATGTAATCATTATATAATATTATGATATAATCGATATATTCTATTAAGTAAACACCAAGAATCTAAAAACAAAAACAAAACTGTAGCATTCTAAAATTTATAATAAAATACTAATATGATACTAAGAAATTGAAAGAGATAGTAAATTATACGTAAGACATGACCACTTTATATAAAATATAATTATCTTTAATTTTAGAATATTTTTATATTATTAATATAATTCGGGTACTATTTTTTATTGTGCATATTTCGACGGGATAACATTCGATTCCAAAAATAAAGTCAAATATGATATCACCATAATTATCAGAAAATATATATTGATTCTAAAAATATAAATATAAAAAATTATTGATGCATAGATATTGAAATAAAGTCGACCTAATGATTTTTGAGACAATTTTTATATGACAAAAAATTTGTTGTGTCCCTTGTTTTGATGATGTCATGAACAAAGTCTAACTATGATAAGTGTCTAAGAATTATCTAACACATTTTTATTCGTGACAGGAATAATCAAAAAGTCAAAAGATCATTTGTGTGTCGACACATATTGCTCTGAAGGTTGATACACATGGCTCAGTCAGTGAACCACATGTGTGCAGTGAACCACTTAAGTCAACACAAGCCAAAGTTCAGATCGACACATGTTAACTTTCAAGTTAGTGCTGAAAGGAAAGGATCACAAGAGGTCGACTCTAGATGAAACTCAAGTCGACACAAGTTTTTCTCTCTAGCAATTGATGGACTTAAAGAGCACAAGGAGTCAACACATGCTAAAGGTCAAGTCGACTCTATTATTCCAAGAGGTCGACACCTGATGGCAATCAGGTCAACACAAAGCATATTTACAGTAAGTCTCTTCTAAAGTCTAATGAAGAAGGTCGACGCAATAAATCATGAGGTCAACATTGCTGAATGATTTGCATTGAGTATAACCAACTTAATTGTGTGTCGACACATTGCACAAGAGGTGTCGACACACTAATCAATTTTCTCCCAATAAGGAAAAGAGATTGCCAGCGTGTTCTTTTTGGGCACATGATCCGAGACCTAATCATTGGGGATTCTCGACGCACCTTCTGAGGTTCTAGAAGAGAACTTTTTTGGCGGCAAACATCTCACTAACGAATTGGGGATTTTGATGGGACCCACCTGAAGATTCCGAAGTACTAATCAAAAGCATGTGGCGTCCTCTTCGCAAAAAAAAAAAAAATACACAGAAACATAGAGGAAAAGAGCATAGAGAAAGCTGAGAAGAAGAGGAGCCGATACAAAACTCTCAATGGAAAGAAGAGATGTTGCATCGATGCCATGTCTTGTTTGAAGCCTTGTTGTAGTCCTATTGATGCAGATCATTGGAAATTCTGCTCAATCAGAGGCATTTGATCGTTAAGCTGCTACTGGAAGAAGAGCTTGATGAATTCGAGTCTGAAGTACATGCAACTTGGAACGCAAGTGAATAATTAATCAGATCTCGACACAATTCAAATCTGCAGCTAGAGTGTTTGATAAAATCCCTCACACCTTTAGTGATTTCTCTTGTGCAACATTTTCTATTTCTTTCGAACCATACATTGCTTGGTTGTCTGCTCCGGGTGGAGTAGGTGAACAGATCCTACACTTCTGAGTGTTAGGATTGTGAGATTGTTTAAATCTTGAAGCTGTAAATCAGCGGTGATTAAGCTGTGTGTCAGCGGATTGTATGAAGCTGTGAATCAGCGGCTGTGTGAGAGTCTCACATATTTTTGGTTGATGATTGAATCCTGCTTAGTTTAGTGAGGGGTGGATATAGGTCTCCACACTGGAGCCAAACCACCTTAAAAATCCAGCGTGCATTGTGTGATTTGATGTCTATTCAATTTGTAAAATAGAAATGGTTAGATCTCAAATCTTAAGATCTTCTTCATGGCATTAGAATTTTTATTAAGGCCTATATCTATTCAACCCCCTCTAGATATACATTCCACAACCAACAAAATTAATTAAAAAATTAAATTAAAATCAATATAACTTATATCATCACATAATTAACTTATGTTTGAAATTTTATCTCAATTAGACACCATTTAAATTCCTTAGATGCGTCGGATGTGGGGAGAAGGAAAAAAAAAGAAACAACACGTACTATGTGCACGTGAAACTTGGACTGACCAAACCGATGCGGTCTAATTTGATCGGTTCCCAACCGAGCATACACCATCAGGGGAGAGCGGACACAAATGAAACAGCTTTTTGCATCACGATCGTATAGGTAACTTAAATTTATGAAATGAATTTCTTATTGTTTGGTTAGATCTACAGATTAGAATAGGTGTAGTGTTCTATGTCTAGCTGAGGGAGGTCACATACATCTTTTGAGCTTCTCTAAGTAGGTGAATTCCAACCTTTTTAAAGCATTAAAAAAATGAAACAATTGGAAGTGACGTGAAACAAGTGAATCTCTCAATAACTAACTTATCTTCTGGTTCACCTTTAAAGAAGCGAAGTGACTTAGTATGGTGGTCCTATAACATTTTTGTAAGTATTAGACATCATCCAACTTATATCACCCATAGACAACAACGGTGTTTTTGTTTTTGGTTCCGACAAGAGTTTGATTTCTCCATCTCAACTCATTTGCAACAAACGCAATTCCCACCAGTCTATTTGGCTTCGCTGGCAATAGTTTTCTTCACATTTAAGTCCAACTCTCCTTTTGATGTCTTTTTTGTTTTTTGGTTTACTGGCCCAGTGTGACGGTCCTCGCCGTTCAGTCCCGTTAATCCAATAATGTGCCCGACACGACTCCGCCTCCCGCGATCGGGCCGCAGCCTCGCAAGGGATATCAATCACACATGTCCATGAAAATATAAAAGAACACGCCGAACACATATAAGACCATTTCTCACATATATTCACATGAAATGTATATATTCATTTCCATAGCATAGTCATAGTACAAAGTACAATAGCCCGGGACAAACCACCAATGCTTACAAGTAAAGACGCTACTCTGCTGGTGGCGAAGGCCCGACTCCTCTATGGTACTGACCAGAACTAGAAGAGGGACGGGAACCCTCCTGCTCTCCTTCACTTGGAAGAAGAAGGGGTGAGCCTCACAAGTCACTGGCTCAGTAGGGAAACTCCCCCAAAGCCAAGAAACACAATGTACAACTGATATAGTAAGCAAAGCTGTAAAGCATTTAAAATATATAACCACCTATGCATGTACAAGCTAAAGAAGGGCACGCTGCACATGAGTCACGAGAACTGGTTTGCGACACCAGCCACAGACCCGGAAAAACAACACAAGTCTACCTCTCAGCCTCGCAGCCACGGACGAAAGGTCTAGTTGCCGCTCCACCTCAACAAGGTCAAGAACTGTGGAGACAAACCAACACCACTCCTTCAGACCACACAGCTGCAAGCCCAAGTCTGACACCTTTAGGGACTCCGACCGAGAACCCTAAAGTGAGGCACTAGAACAGGACTAGCTGGAGACCAATACGTCTACTGGTGTCTGTCCCCCAACCACGAGCGTGCTACAAGCGACCGCACACCCACAAACACGAGTCGCTGTCCCCTGTCGTCTTTCCCTCAACCAGACGTACAACTCAAACTCAGGAGTGAGGGTGTCTAGGAAGACGACACAAACCCTGACGGTACTCACCGTACCGGGACAAGCCTTGAGCACCCGGTGCTAGGGTAACCGACTGGAAAGGTAACCACGGAGGGCGTGACAACCCAACTCGCTATGCACACATTTCCAAGCAAAATCCCTTGTTATCAACCACGGTATGAGCCGACACAACCCATATAGGCCCCACATTACATTGTTAACACAGCCCACGTAATGTAGGACAAAAACCAGACAGACTGGCCACAGAACCCCAAAGCTCGAGTGGCCACATTCTAAAATGCGACCAACATAGTAGTCGCCTATAGACTTGAATCGCGACGGACCAACCCGTCGCCTTAAGGTTTGAATCGCGACGATCCAGGTCGTCATGTTCACATGAATCACGACAACTGGTTCTGTCACCTTTCAGACAACAGAAGTTGGTTTACCATTCCGGAAATCACATCACAAAGCTATACATGCTGATAAAGCAGGAATCAACAGTTTAAATGAAACCCTAGGCATGCTCTCTACCATGCTCATTCGATTCCCACATCAAAAACCTCAAACCCTAAGCTACACAGTCCACACAAGGGAAAACATGGTAGAATTCCCCTACTAATAAGTGAAATGCAAAACCGACGTCACCCGGAGATTCCTTGTGCTCCGAAGATTCTCCTCGCGCCAGAATCACACCGAACGAGCAGCAAATAGCCAGAATCGCCCCAAAACTCCACAGCACAGCTTCTCCCAGCTGAACAGTGCAACTGCACTGTTCGGCCTAGAGTAGAAGCCCAAAATATACTGAGTTTGAATCACGACGTATCGGGCCGTCGCGTTTAGAAACGCGACGTACCCCGCCCACGCGATTCAACTCCGACGAACGTAAAAGTGGTTCCAAATCACAACAGGACAGGTGGTCGCGTTCATGTAAGAATCGCGACGTCTGGTTACGTCGCGTTCTTAATGAGCCCAACAGAGGTCTGTTTGAGCTGGAAATTCCAACCCTCCAGCCTCCCAACTTGCCACACCAACCTGTATAAACACATGTAGACCCACAGGGTCTACCAATGGACCACACATTAGCCTCCAAACCCGGTAAACTACGATCCGAACGTACCGGTTATTACATTACTATAACCTAAAAAGAATTTCATCCTGGAAATTAAAGAGATAAGCGCAATCAATAGTTCAACTTATATACGACTATCACCTAAAAAGAATTTAACGCTTACTCAAACAAGTATGGATACGTCTTGTACATTTCATCGGCCAACACCCAAGTATCTTCACCACCCTGCCTGTTCTCCCATCAGATTTTTACCAGCTCAATGTCTTTATTTCTTAATCTTTGTGTTCGGTAACCTGTAATCATAACTGGATACTCTGGCATGGAAATATCTGGCATCAAGTCATCTCGTGTGTAGCTGACAATCTGGGAAGGGTCCCGAATGTACCTTCTTAACATTGAGACATGGAACACGTCTTGAGCATTCGTAAAGTCTGCTGGAAGCTCTAAGCTGTATGATGTCTCACCAATCCTTTCCAAAATCTGAAACGGGACCCACATACTGGGACTCAACTTGCCCTTCCTGCTGAACCTCAAAACACCCTTGGTTGGAAAAACTCTCAAAAACACATAGTCACTAACTTCAAACTGTAGGGGCCTACGTCGTGTATCCGCATAACTCTTTTGCCTGCTCTGTGCCGTTTGAAGCTTCTCCTTGATGAACTTTACCATTTCCGCACATTGCTGCACCAATTTCAATCCCATCACCTGCCTTTCACCCACTACATGCCAATTTAACAAAGTCCTGCAAGGTCTTCCATAAAGTGCCTCGTACGGTGCCATGCCGATGCTTGTGTGATAACTATTGTTGTAGACAAATTCTACCATACCTAAGTGTTGCTCCCATCCACCTCCCCAAACTAAACAACAAGCCCGAAGCATATCTTCAATAGTCTGTATTGTCCTCTCTGTCTGTCCGTCGGTTTGGGGATGGTATGCTGAACTATACTTCAACTGTGTGCCCACAACCCTCTGCAAACTCCTCCAAAAGCCGGATGTAAACCTGGGATCCCTGTCTGAAACAATAGTGACTGGTATTCCATGCAATGGTACAATTCTCTCAACATATAACTTTGCCAATCTGTCCACTGCCCATGACATACTTACTGCTAGCAACCTGCATACTTTTGTCAACCTGTCAACAAAAACCCAAATGCCATTATGACCTGACGTTGTCCTGGGTAAACCCGCAACAAAGTTCATTGCTATATCATCCCACTTCCACTGCAGTATTGGTAATGGCTGCAACAAACCTCCCGGTCTTTGATGCTCTGCTTTGACTTGTTGGCATACAAAACATCTTGCTATGAATTCTGCTATCTCTCTCTTCATGCTTGGCCACCATAAATATTTCTTCAAATCTTAGTACATCTTGGTGCTTCCCGGGTGTATGGTGTACCTGGACCGATGTGCTTCCTCTAACACTTTCTGCTTCACTCCAGCTTCACCTGGAACATACAACCTGTGCCTGAACCGACCACACAATCATCATCTATGGTGACATCTTCCATCTTCACAATATCGGCCAAGTGCTCATCTACCCTTTGTGCTTCTATAATCTGCCAATACAAAGATGGCTCCACTGTACTGCTAGCTAACACTGCTCTTCGCTGGCTACTTGCAACAATCAAGGAATTTTCTGCCACATCTTCATATAGCTTCCATTCTCTCATCATCATATGGCTCATAACTGCTTTCCTGCTCAAAGCATCTGCAACCACATTTGCCTTACCTGGATGATATGCTAAACTGAAATCATAATCCTTGAGATACTCCATCCATCTGTGCTGCCTCAAATTCAAGTCCTTCTGTGAAAAGATGTACTTCAAGCTCTTGTGGTCCGTGAAGATCTCAAACCTCTCACCATACAAATAATGCCGCCATATTTTCAATGCAAACACAACCGCTGCCAATTCTAAGTCATGGGTGGGGTAGTTTTCCTCGTGCCGCTTTAATTGCCTGGATGCATAAGCCACCACTTTCCTCGCTGCATAAGCACTGCCCCAAGTCCTCTCCTAGATGCATCCGTATACAATACAAAACTACCTCGGCTTGACGGGATTTCTAATATAGGTGCTGAAGTGAGCCACTTTTTCAATTCCATAAAACTGCGCCTGCAATCGGATGACCATACAAATGGTACTCCTTTCCTGGTAAGCCTTGTCATCGGGGCGACAATCTTTGAGAAGTCTTGGATAAATCGCCTGTAGTAGCCTACCATTCCAAGGAAACTCCTGATATCTGACACTGTCTTTGGTTCCTCCCATTTCATAACAGCTACCACCTTTGCTGGATCAACTGCAACACCTTCACCTGAAATGATATGCCCAAAAAATTGTATCTCTTTAAGCCAAAACTCACACTTACTGAATTTTGCGTAAAGCTGGTGCTCCCTTAATGTCTGTAATGTAACCCTCAAATGAGCTGCATGTTCCTCTTCAGAAGATGAATACACTAGTATATCATCAATAAACACCACAATAAACCGATCTAGATATGGATGGAAAATCATGTTCATCAAGTTCATAAATGTTGCAGGTGCATTGGTTAGCCCAAATGGCATAACCACAAACTCATAATGCCCATACCTTGTTCTAAATGCTGTCTTGTCAATGTCTTCTTCCCGGATCCTCAATTGATGGTATCCCGATCTCAAATCTATCTTGGAGAACACCCTTGCTGACTGCAATTGATCAAACAAATCATCAATTCGTGGAAGTGGATACATGTTCTTTATTGTGACTTGATTCAATTGGCGGTAGTCAATACACATTCTGAGGCTGCCATCTTTCTTTCTTACAAACAAAACCGGTGCTCCCCACGGTGAGTGACTAGGCCAAATGAAACCTTTCTCAAGTAATTCTTGCAACTGCTTTTTTAATTCTTTCAATTCTGTATGGTGCCTTGGAAATGGGCATACTACCCGGCTGTATTTCTACTATGAAGTCCACTTCTCTATGTGGTGCCAAACCTGGTAACTCATCCGAAAATACATCCACAAACTCTCTAACAATGGGTACCATATCCACTGTCTTACATGCCTCAACCAAACTAACAGATGCCAAATAGGCTACACACCCTGCATTAATCAATTTCCTAGCCTTAAGGACAGAAATGATAATTTAGGGGTATAGAATGGCATACCTTGAAACTCAAACACATCCCCTCCTAGATAGTTGAACCTTACTCTCTTCTTTCTACAATTAACAACTGCCCTATATGCTTCCAACCAATCCATGCCCAATATCACATCATATTCCTTTAATTGTAGTGCATACAATCTGACTGGCATCTGATTACCTTGTACCATAATGGGAACCTCATCCAAGTAACATGTAGTATCATAAAGTCACCAGACGGTACCTCTACCACAAGCTCACACTGCCTCTCCTCAAATGGGTGTACCATACTATCAATGAAATCCTCGAAAATGAAGGAATGGGATGCACTGGATCAATTAATGTTCTAGCAGAAAATTCAAGGAGCGGTATAATGCCTTCAATTAGATTTGACGCCTCCGCTTGAGCCCTTGTGATTGCCATCACTCTCTCGTCCTCCTCTTCTCTGGTAAGGCGAACCTCTACCTCGCTCAGCTGAAGGCTGCTACTGCTGCTGCTGTGGTGCTCCTCTACCATAATTACCTCTCCTTGGATATGGACAATTCCTTGCCAAATGCCCCAGCTGATCATAATTGTAACACCTGAATTCTACGGGCTGCCTTGCTGTGCTTTGCTGAGATTCCTCTACCTCCGGCTTATAGCCTCGACCTTGCTGAAATCCTTGCTGCTTGCCACCTCCTCGACCTCTAAATATCTTATTTATCTTGTTTCCCCACTTGCCAAAGCCCGATGTAGACGCTCCTCCCAATGGTGCCTTGCCTTTGCTAACACCCGAAGACTGTTGTGGAAGTCGAAAACTACCACCACTTGATCCCAATTGTAACGACCCTAAGAACCCAACCCTCGCCGAGGACCCGATTTTCGCGGTCACCACCCATGGATCTAGAGACCCAGAAGGGCTATAATATGAGTCTAACAAAATATGTAAAGGAAGTAAACATCAACTGCTAACTAGGAGCACACACGCGGAAGAAGAAAAGAGAGCGAGACCGCTGCGTATTGCTCTAGGTACAATCCCAACACACAACTAGTACAAGTAAAAGCAGGGGGATAACAAGTCCCTTAGGGGCATACCCCGAGGGTGACGTACACTGAGAGGGGGAATCATTGCTAGCTACGGGGACCACGACTACTGCCCCGTCTCCTCCGCCCGGCGTGCGCCCTACCACTACTGAGAAGTCTCACCTGGAAAAAAGGAGGGATGAGCTTCACAACAGAAGCTCAGTAGGGACTACCAATCTCCTACTGGCTCTAACAGGTAGAAGAATATATATAAACAATCAAATAACAGTAGTTATAACTTCTACCTACAACAAGAAATGCGGAAGCAAAGCTACTACTAGCAACGGTACGGAAGTACAACACGGTCGAAAACTCCGTACGACTGCTCATCGTGACCACCACACGGCTAGCAAATACAGACAAAGGGAACTCTGCCTGGACAAGAAACACTAGCTACGGAAAGCACTACCACTAGTCAACCGGTCAGGTGCATCCACTGACGTCTTATCCTCGACCCAGGTCCAAACCTCCACGTCTCGTCAGAGTGAGGCAGGACAAAAAGTACACAATAGTAATCGCCGTAGTCTGGTCGGACTACGGTCCCACGCCTGGCCTCTCTAGGCGGTCTGGGGCCGCAAAGAGCGAGGTAGTGAGAAAAGGGCTAGCTGGACTGTGCTGGGAAGAACTCCTCAAAATGACCTCGGCGTCCCAGACCAACTACGAGAGCTCTATAAACGATTCAACGCCGCTGTCCTAACCACCATTTTCCCCTCTGCTCCAAAGTCCGTGACTCGAGCACGCCCGCCGCCCGGAGTACTCCCTTAATAGGCGCGCGGGGACGGGGGTCCCAGGCAACGGTAACAACCTCTCTCACGGGACAAGCCCTCAGGTGTCGAGCACCGGGCGAACGACTAGTGTAGGACCGTACTAGGGAACTAGCACAGGTGCCACATGTACAGTAAAAACAGAAACGGCGAAGACTCCACAAAAACACGGAACTTCGCAAGACCTTAACCTATCTCTCTGCTATAGTCGCGATGCATCGGGCCATCGCGACCTTGTCGCAACGCCCAGACCGGTCACGACACTATCGTGACGGCCCAAGCCATCACAACCAGGTTGCGATGCTCAGAGCGTCGCGATGATGTTGCGACCGACAAGGCCGCCGTGACATCATCGCGACCTCTATAGCGGTCGCGTCTTCAGCCGAGGGGGGTTCCAGTGCAATCCTCCCAGAGACCACCCCAAAAACATGATACAAGCATTCCACAGGGGGAGGGGAGCATGCTCAACATATAGGAAAGCCATTAAACCATACAAACCACCCTTAAAACCCACAACATGGATTTATAAGAATCTACGCTCGATGGAAACCTCACTCAACCACGAGCATGGTTCACACACTCCCACACCCCAAACCACGAGGAAAACACCATCTCAAGGGGGAGGGGAGCATGCTAAGACGAGAGGAGAACGAGGGTCCCTACTCCAAGAGTAGAGCCACCCGTTGGGCCTTCACGTCGAAATGACCACCTCCTCCTCACTCCTAGCACCACGAGCACGTCCCCTGCACAAACGGGACGGCACACCTCAGCACACACCACCACGAGCACCAAGAACCGATGAGAAATCGCAAGGGAGCTCGAGATAGGAAGAAGAAGGAAGAAGAAGAAGAGAGAGGCGAGAGGGGGAGAATGGGGCACAACCTCGGCCCCCAAGACACGACGGGTTGGCCCGGTGTGACAATGACCATGTCGCGACGGCCACCCCCGGCGTAACCCCAAAAGTGGTCAACCTCGAAGACCAGGAAAGCAAATGCGACGGCTGACCAGGTCGCGTCAATGCTGTACGCACCTGCCACCGACACGACCATTCTGATAGAGAGGACAACGATCATGTTTGGCAAAAAAGCAGTCGCGACGCCTCCAAACGCCGCGACAAGAATGCGACGTCCACCCCCGTGGAGACCATGTCGCGACGGCCAGGTGTGTCGCCACACAAACCATGTCGCGACGGGCTCCCCTGGCGCGACCATGTCGCGACCAGGGTGCCTGTCGCGACCCTGAGGACAGGGCCAAGGGCCCAAGAGGGTCGGGTCTTACATCACCCACCTTAAGAAATTTCGTCCTCGAAATTAAAATAAAACTCGGTCTCAAACCGAAAAGCAGTACAGGGAGAAAAAACATACCAATCAAACAAACAAATATGGGAACTGCTCTCTCATCTCATCCTCGCGCTCCCAGGTGGCCTCGCCACCAACGTGGTTCTCCCAAATGACCTTGACCAGTGGGATCTGCCTCCGGCACAACTGCTGCACTCTGCGGTCGGCAACTCTGACCGGGTACTCTGGCACTGACAAGTCTGACGCTACCTCAAGCTGTGAGTAGTCCAACACGTGCGATGGATCTGCAACGTACCTCCTGAGCTGTGAAACATGGAAAACACTGTGTACTTCTGCCAACTCTACTGGATGACTCAACCGGTAAGCCACCTCGCCAATCCTCTCTATGATAGGGAAAGGCCCAATATACCTCGGACTGAGCTTTCCCTTCTTGCCAAACCTCATGACACCCTTGGTCGGTGAAACCCGCAAGAAAATAAGGTCGCCCATGCTGAACTGCAACGGCCTCCTGCGGATATCTGCATAGCTCTTCTGTCTGCTCTGCACTGCCTGAAGCCTCTGCCTGACCAACCTGACTGTGTCTGCACACTGTTGCACCATCTCTGGTCCCAAACGTTATCTCTCACCGGCCTCGAACCAGTGAAGTAGGTCCTGCATGGGCGACCACACAAAGTCTCGTATGGTGCCATTCCGATGCTTGAGTGATAACTGTTATTATACGCAAACTCTACCATCGGAAGGTGCGACTCCCAGGTGCCACTCTAGTCCAAGCAACAAGCTCTCAACATATCCTCCAAAGTCTGAATGGTCCTCTCTGACTGCCCATCTGACTGTGGGTGATATGCCGAACTCAGCCTCAACTTTGTACCAAGAGCTCTCTGCAAACTACACCAAAACCCAGAAGTGAACCTCGGATCTCTGTCGGAGACGATCGAAACTGGGGTTCCGTGCAACGGAACAACTCGATCCACGTACAGCCTGGCTAACCTGTCCACTGACCAAGACATCCTGACTGGAAGAAACTGCGCTGACTTGGTCAATCGATCCACAATCACCCAAATGCCATCATGCCTCTGCGGAGTACAGGGCAAACCAACCACAAAGCCATGGTGATGTTGTCCCACTTCCACTCGGGAATGGGTAACGACTGCAGTTCACCACCAGGATGCTGATGCTCAGCCTATACCTGATGACAGTAAGGCACCGAGCGTCAAACTCTGCGACGCCCCTCTTCATCCCTGGCCACCAGAAGAACCTCCTCAGGTATGGTACATCTTGTGGAAACCGGATGAACAGCATACCTCGAATGGTGAGCCTCTGACAACAGCGCCTGGCGCGCATCACCGGCAATGTACAGTCTGCCTCTGAATCTGACCTCGCTGTCCTCATCTAGCTCAACATCTGGCATCTGTAAAATATCTGCCAACTTTGAGTCTGCCTGCTGTGCCTGCAACACCTGATGGTACACTGACGGTCGAACTGACAAACTGGTCATCACTGCACGGTCTCTGCGCCTCGAAGGGTAGAAAACTCCCTAGGACAGCTCCTCAAACAGCCTCCACTATCTAACCATCATCGAACTCAAGCGAACACGCCTGCTCAAAGCATCTGCCACGACATTAGCCCTTCCTGGGTGATAGGAGAGGGTAAGGTCGTAGTCCTTCAAGTACTCAATCCACCTGCGCTGCCTCAAGTTCAAATCCCTCTGAGTGAAAATGTATTACAAACTCTGATGGTTGGTGAAGATCTCGAACGCCTCTCCGTACAAATAGTGCCTCCACAACTTCAGAGCAAACACCACTGCTGCCAACTCTAAGTCATGGGTAGGGTAGTTCTCCTCATGCTTCTTGAGCTGCCGAGCAGCATGGGCAATGACATGCTGCATCAGCACGGCACCCAAACCTGATCTCGACGCGTCGGTGCAGACCACAAAACCTCCGCTATCTGATGGCAAGACCAACACTGGCGCTGAAGTCAACCTCGTCTTCAGCCCCTGAAAGCTCTACTCGCAGTCCTCAGTCCACACAAATCTGGCCTCCAGCCTGGTCAGTCTGGTCAACGGCTTTGCAATCCTGGAAAAATCCCAGATGAACCTCCTGTAGTAGCCTGCCAAACCCAGAAAGCTGCGAACCTCTGACACTGAAGTGGGCTACATCCAAGACAACACTGCCTCAACCTTGGCAGGGTCCACTGCTACACCAGAACTTGAGATCATGTGCCCGAGAAAGTGCACATCCCTCAACAAAAATTTGTACTTGTTGAACTTGGCATACAGTTGGTGACTCCGCAAGGTCTCTAGCACGATCCTTAGATGCTCCTCGTGCTCCTCCTCAGAAGCCGAGTAGAACAAAATGTCATCCATAAAGATGACCACGAACCGATCCAAGTACTCACTGAACACCCTATGCATTAAATCCATAAAAGCTGTGGGTGTGTTTGTCAGCCCAAACGACATCACGACGAACTCAAAGTGACCATACCTCGAACGGAAAGCTGTCAGGCCAACATCTGACTCTCTGATACTCAACTGGTAATAACCGGACCTCAAGTCAATCTTCGAGAACACTCTGGCTAACTGCAACTGGTCGAACAAATCATCGATCCTCGGCAACAGATACTTATTCTTCACTGTTACCTGGTTCAACTGCCTATAATCGATGCACAAATGCAAACTACCATCCTTCTTCCTCATGAACAGGACGGGCGCTCCCCATGGCGAACGACTCGGACAGATGAAGCCCAGCTCAAGCAACTCCTGCAACTGGCACTTCAGCTCGCGCAACTCAGCCGGGGCCATCCGGTAAGGTGCCTTAGACAAAGGCATCGTACCGGGCAAAAGCTCAGTGGAGAACTCTACCTCCCGCTCAGGCGGCAAACCAGGTAGATCCTCCAGGAAAACATTAGAGAACTCACAAACAATAGGCACATTAGAAACCGATGACCCACTAGACTCCAAGGAACAAACATAAGCCAGATATTCTACACACATCACGGATCAAATGACGAGCTCCACAGAAGGAAGTAAGGTCGACGGGTAGACCAGATACCTCGGAAGTAGAGAACATGCGCTCCAGGTATCTTAAATTGAACGGTCTTCTGCTGACAATCCACCACAGCTGAGTGAGCCTCCAACCTGTCCATGCCAAGATGACGTCAAAGTCATGAAGCTGCAACGCGTACAACCTGGCCGGCAATTGGTGTCCCTGGACCTCAACTGTGACGCCCTCCAGGTAACTGAAAGAACGCATATAATCACCGGACGAGAGATCGACCATCATATCACACTGCCTCTCAGGGGTGTGATGAACCAGAGACTCGTAAAACTCCTCGGAAGCAAAACAAAGAGAAGCACCGGGTCAACCAAAACACGAGCAACTCTACCAAGGATAGGCAGGGTACCTATAACCAGGTTCGACGCCTTGGCCTGCTCCCTGGTAAGTGACATCACCACGACCACGCCCACGCGGCGGCGCCTGCTGGGGTTGCTGCTGCTGCGGCGGCTGCTGGTGCTGTGGAAACTGCAGCTGTTGCTGGAACTGTTGGGGCTGCTGGTACTGCTGAGGCTGCTTCTAGTATTGCCCCTGCTATTGCGGACGAGGTGCCTGCTGCTGGGGAGGGAACTGGTACTACGGTAGCTGCTGCGCGTACTACACTGGCTGCTACTGCTGTTGGACTTGCCCCATCGGGCAATCCCTCCTGAAGTGGCCCGACAAACCACAAGTGTAGCAGACTGCCTCCTGCTTGCCCTGCTCAACTCCCTGCTGGACTGATTGCTGCAAACCTTGATTAATGCCTCTGCTACTGACTCCGTCCACCCCCGCGAGTAGACAACTGCCTGAACTTCGAGCGAATCCTGGAACTACCGGAATTGCCCGAGCCCGAAGAAGAAGAAGTCGCGCTACTGCGACCCTGCGGGATGCTGGTACGGCGAGGACCTGGAAGAGGCTCCTCCCAACTACTGTTGCTGTTGCTGGGGCTGCCATGTCTCTCTCTCCAAGGCGGTGGACTTAGCCACAGCCTCTCCTAAAGTGTCACACATGTGAGTAGTCATGCCCCACCTCAAATCTGGCCTCAGTTCTGCAATGAATCTCTTTGCACAAGCCTGCTCGCTGCCAGCAACAGGAGGAACATGCCTAACAACCGACACGAAACCTCTGGTGGTACTGAGTAACTGCGAGATCGCCCTGAACCAACTCGTGGAACTGGTCTCGTCTCTCACGTTGAGCATAGCGGGGAAGTACCCGCCGTGAAAGACCTCCAAAAACCGCTGCCAAGTGATCTGATCCAAACGCTGCCCCTGGAAGTGGGTCTGCCGCTGAACTCTCCACCACTCATGGCTGCTCCCTTGAGCTGATACACTGCCAATCTGACCTGGTCCTCCTCGGCGCACTCTATAATCTCGAACGTGCGCTCCATCTCGTGCGTCCAACTCTCTGCCTTGTATGGATCATACTCATCGAAAAACATCGGTGGTCGGAGATGCAAGAACCTCTCCAAGAGGGCGGTCTTGTCCTCAGTGACAACTGTCCTCCGCTGAACGGCCCGGGTACTCCCAGTACCTGACGCCTGCTGAACCGCTGGCTGCTCCACCTCCAGATCTGCCTGCTGCTCTAGTACTGCTGAGGAAGGTACTGGAGGCTGACCTCCCACCACCGCCTGCCCAGGCTGCCACGCTCCCTGGTACAAGTTCCTGGAGAACTGCTCTGGTAAAGGAAACCAATCTGCGTACTGTTGCGACTGGTGCTCCACCTGCTGCTGCCCGCCTGCCGCTGCACCCTAAGGCTGTGCCACTGACTCCTCTGCTGACACCTCCTCCTGGACCTGCCCCTGCGCGGGCATATCAGACTCATCCTACTGCTCTATCAGCTCTGTGGCTTGCCTATGCCTGCACGAAGCCATATCCTGCGCGGCACACAACCAACAAAGTTAACAATACTAACTCGAGCGGCTAGAAGTGTACTTGTACTACTGTTGGGACTTACTGTCGCAATTTAAATCCGCTACAAGTTCTGTTAGACTCTCACTCTGATACCAACTGTAACGACCCCGAGAACCCGACCCTCACCGAGGACTCAATTTTTGCGGTCGCCGCCCACGGATCCGGAGACCTGGAAGGGCTATAATATGAGTCCAACAAAATATGTAAAAGAAGTAAACGTCAACTGCTAACTAGGATCACACACGCGGAAGCAGGAAAGAGAGCGAGACTGCTGCGTATGCTCTAAGTTAGTACCCCACACAACTAGTACAAGTAAAAGTAGGGGGATAACAAGTCCCTTAGGGGCATACCCCGAGGGTGACGTACACTGAGAGGGGGAATCACTGCTAGCTACAGGGACCACGACTATCGCCTCGTCTCCTCCGCCCGGCGTGCCCCCGCTGCTGCTGAGAAGTCTCACCTGGGAAAAAGGAAGGATGAGCTTCACAATAGAAGCTCAGTAGGGACTACTAATCTCCTACTGGCTCCAATAGGTAGAAGAATATATATAAATAATTAAATAATAGCAGTTATAACTTCTACCTACAACAAGAAGTGCGGAAGCAAAGCTACTACTAGCAACGGTATGGAAGTACAACATGGTCGGAAACTCCGTTCAACTGCTCGTCGTGACCACCACATGGCTAGAAAACACAGACAGAGGGAACTTTGCCTGGACAAGAAACACTAGCTACGAAAAGCACTACCACTAGTCAACCGGTCAGGTGCGTCCACTGACGTCTTATCCTCGACCCAGGTCCAAACCTCCACGTCTCGTCAGAGTGAGGCAGGACACAAAGTACACAACAGTAACTGCCATAGTTGGCCAGACTACGGTCCCACGCCTGGCCTCTCTAGGCAGTTCCGGGGCCGCAAAGAGCGAGGCAGTGAGAAAAGGACTAGCTGGACTGCGCCGGAAGAACTCCTCAAACAACCTCGGCGTCCCAGACCAACTATGAGAGCTCTGCAAATGACTCAACGCCGCTGTCCTAACCAACCATTTCCCCTCCACTCAAAAATCCGTGACTCGAGCACGCCCGCTGCCCGGAGTACTCCTCAACAGGCACGCGGGGATGGGGGTCCCAGGCAATGGTAACAACCTCTCTCACGGGACAAGCCCTCAGGTGCCGAGCTGTAACGACCCTGAGAACCTGACCCTCAGCCACGCTGAGGACTAATTTTCGCGGTCGCTGCCCACAGATCCGGAGACCCGGAAGGGCTATAATATGAGTCCAACAGAATATGTAAAGGATGTAAATGTCAACTGCTAACTGGGAGCGCACACGCGGAAGCAGAAAAGAGAGCGAGACCGCTGCGTATCGCTCTAGGTACAGTCCCAACACACAACTAGTACAAGTAAAGATCACAAGTCCCTTAGGGGCATACCCCGAGGGTGACATACACTGAGAGGGGGAACCACTGCTAGCTACGGGGCCCACGACTACCGCCCGTCTCCTCCGCCCAGTGCACGCCCTACCACTGCTGAGAAGTCTCACTTGTAAAAAGGAGGGATGAGCTTCACAATAGAAGCTAAGTAGGGACTACAATCTTCTACTGGCTCTAACAGACAGAAGAATATATATATACATTTAAATAACAACAATTATATCTTCTACCTACAAGAAGTGCGGAAGCAAAGCGACTACTAGCAATGGTACGGGAGTACAACACGGTCGGAAACTCCGTACGACTGCTCGTCGTGACCACCACACGGCTAGCAAACAGAGACAGAGGGAACTCTGCCTGGACAAGAAACACTAGCTACGGAAAGCACTACCACTAGTCAACCGGTCAGGTGCGTCCACTGACGTCTTATCCTCGACCCAGGTCCAAACCTCCACGTCTCGTCAGAGTGAGGCAGGACACAAAGTAACACAAAAGTAACCGCCGTAGTCTGGCCAGACTACGGTTCCACGCCTGACCTCTCTAGGCGGTTCAAGAGCCGCAAAGAGCAAGGTAGTGAGAAAAGGACTAGTTGGACTGCGCCGGGAAGAACTCCTCAAAACGACCTTGACATCCCTTACCAACTACGAGAGCTCTGCAAACGACTCAACGCCGTGTCCTAACCACCATTTTCCCCTCCACTCCAAAGTCCGTGACTTGAGCACGCCCACCACCGGAGTACTCCCTCAACAGGCGTGCGGGGACGGGGGTCCCAGGCAATGGTAACAACCTCTCTCACGGGACAAGCCCTCAGGTGCCGAGCACCGGGCGAACGACTAGTGTAGGACCGTACTAGGGAACTAGCACAGGTGCCACAGTACAGTAAAAAGTGGAAACGGTGAAGACTCCTCAAAACCCGGGACTTCGCAAGACCTTATCCTATCTCTCTGCTATAGTCGCGATGCATCGGGCCGTCGCGACCTTGTCGCGACGCCCAGACCGGTCACGACACTGTCGCAATGGCCCAAGTCGATGCGACCAGGTCGCGACGCTCAAGAGCGTCACGATGATGTCGCGACCGGCAAGGCCGTCGCAACATCAACGTGACCTCTATAGCGGTCACGTCTTCAGCCGAGGGGGGTTCTGGGATGACCCTCCTGGAGACCACTCCAAAAACCCAGTACAAACATTCCACAGGGGGAGGGGAGCATGCTCAACATGTAAGAAAACCATTAAACCATGCAAACCACCCTTAAAACCCCACAAACATGGATTTACAAGAATCTACGCTCGAAGGAAACCTCACTCAACCACGAGCATGGTGCTCACACTCCCACACCCCAAACCACGAGGAAAACACCATCTCACGGGGGAGAGGAGCATGCTAGGCGAGGGGGGAACAAGGGTCCCTACCTCCAAGAGTAGAGCCGACCCGTTGCGGCCTTCACATAGGAATGGCCACCTCCTCCTCGCTCCAAGCACCATGAGCACGTCCCCGACATGAACAGGGCAACACCACCTCAGCACGAGCACCACGAGCACGAAGAACCACCGAGAAAACGCAAGGGAGCTCGAGAGGGGAAGAAAAGAAGGAAGAAGAAGAGGCGGGAGGGGGAAATGGGGCGCAACCTCGATTTTTAAACCGACAGCCCCCAATACGCGAAGGGTCGGCCCAACGCAACAATAACCTTGTCTCGACGCCCCCAGCGTCGCGACCATGTCGCGACGGCCACCCCGGCGTGACCCCAAAAGCGGTCAAACCTCGAAGACAGGAAAAGGAAACACGACGGCTGACCAGGTCGCGTCAACGCTGTATGCACCTGCCACCCGACACGACCGTTCTGACAGAGAGGACAGCGGTCATGTCTGTCAGAAAAGTAGTCGCGACGCCTCCAGACACTGCAACAAGGACGCGACGCCCACCCCCGTTGTGACCTTGTCGCGACGGCCAGGGGTGCCGCATCACAAAGTATGTCACGACCGGCAACCCTGGCATGACCATGTCGCGACCAGGGTGCCTGCCGCGACCCTGAGGACAGGGCCAAGGGCCCAGGAGGGGCCGAGTCTTACATCCCACCCACCTTAAGAAATTTCATCCTCGAAATTAAAATAAACTCGGTCTCAAACCGAAAAGCAGTACAGGGAGAAATAACATACCAATCAAACAAACAAATATGGGAACTGCTCTCTCATCTCATCCTCGCGCTCCCAGGTGGCCTCGCCACCAACGTGATTCTCCCAAATGACCTTGACTAGTGGGATCTGCCTCCGGCGCAACTGCTGCACTCTGCAGTCGGCAACTCTGACCGGGTACTTTGGCACTGACAAGTCTGGCGCTACCTCAAGTTGTGAGTAGTCCAACACGTGCGATGGATCTGCAACGTACCTCCTGAGCTGTGAAACGTGGAAAACATTGTGTACTCCTGCCAACTCTATCGAAAGACTCAACCTGTAAGCCACCTCGCTGATCCTCTCTATGATAGGGAAAGGCCCAATGTACCTCGGACTGAGCTTTCCCTTCTTGCCAAACCTCATGACACCCTTGGTCGATGAAACCCGCAAGAAAATAAGGTCACCCATGCTGAACTGCAACGGCCTCCTGCGGATATCTGCATAGCTCTTCTGTCTGCTCTGCGCTGCCTGAAGCCTCTGCCTGACCAACCTGACTGTGTCTACACACTGTTGCACCATCTATGGTCCCAAAAGTTATCTCTTACCGGCCTCGAACTAGTGAAGTAGGTCCTGCACGAGCGACCATACAAAGTCTCGTATGGTGCCATTCCGATGCTCGAGTGATAACTGTTATTATACGCAAACTCTACCATCGGAAGGTGCGACTCCCAGGTGCCACTCCAGTCCAAGCAACAAGCACTCAACATATCCTCCAAGTCTGAATGGTCCTCTCTGACTGCCCATCGACTGCGGGTGATATGCCGAACTCAGCCTCAACTCTGTACCAAGAGCTCTCTGCAAACTACGCCAAAACCCAGAAGTGACCTCGGATCTCTATCGGAGACGATCGAAACTGGGGTTCTGTGCAACGAAACAACTCGGTCCATGTACAGCCTGGCTAACCTGTCCACTGACCAAGACATCATGACTGGAAGAAACTGCGTTGACTTGGTCAATCGATCCACAATCACCCAAATGCCATCATGCCTCTGCGGAGTACAGAGGAAACCAACCACAAAGTCCATGGTGATGTTGTCCCACTTCCACTCGGGAATGGGTAATGACTGCAGTTCACCACCAGGATGCTGATGCTCAGCCTATACCTGCTGACAGGTAAGCACCGAGCGAAAAACTCTGCCACGCCCCTCTTCATCTTTGGCCACTAGAAGAACCTCCTCAGGTTATGGTACATCTTAGTGGAACCAGAATGAATAGCATACCTCGACCGGTGTGCCTCTGACAATAGCGCCTGGTGCGCACCACTGGAACATACAGCCTGCCTCTGAATCTGATTTCACTGTCCTCATCCAGCTCAACATCTGGCATCTGTAAAAATATCTGCCAACTCTGAGTCTGCCTGCTGTGCCTGCAACACCTGACGGTACACTAACGACCGAACTGACAAACTGGTCATCACTGCACGGTCTCTGCGCTCGAAGGGTAGAAAACTCTCTGGGACAGCTCCTTAAACAACCTCCACTCTCTGACCATCATCGAACTCAAGCGAACACGCCTACTCAAAGCATCTTCCATGACGTTAGCCCTTCCTGGGTGATAAGAGAGGGTAAGGTCACAGTCCTTCAAGTACTCAATCCACCTGCGCTACCTCAAGTTCAGATCCCTCTGAGTGAAAATGTACTACAAACTCTGATGGTCGGTGAAGATCTCGAACGCCTCTCCGTACAAATAGTGCCTCCACATCTTCAGAGCGAACACCACTACTGCCAACTCTAAGTCATGGGTAGGGTAGTTCTCCTCATGCTTCTTGATCTGCCGAGAGCATAGGCAACGACCCCACCATGCTGCATTAGCACGGCACCCAAACTTGATCTCGACGCGTCGGTGTAGACCACGAAACCTCCGCTACCTGATGGCAAGACCAACACTGGCGCTGAAGTCAACTCGTCTTCAGCTCCCGAAAGCTCTACTCGTAGTCCTCAGTCCACACAAATCTGGCCTCCAGCTGGTCAATCTGGTCAACAGCTCTGCAATCCTAGAAATCCCAGATGAATCTCCTGTAGTAGCCTGTAAGACCCAGAAAGCTGCGAACCTCTGACACTGATGTGGGCTGCTCCCATGACAACACCGCCTCTACCTTGGCAGGGTCACTGCCACACAGAACTTGAGATCACGTGCCCGAGAAAGTGCACCTCCCTTAGCCAAAATTCACACTTGTCGAATTTGGCATACAGTTGGTGACTCCGAAACGTCTCTAGCACGATCCTCAGATGCTCCTCGTGCTCCTCCTCTGAAGCCAAGTAGACCAAAATGTCATCTACAAAGATGACCACGAACTGGTCCAGGTACTTACTGAACACCCTATGCATCAAATCCATAAAAGCTCCGGGTGCATTCGCCAGCCCAAACGGCATCACGACGAATTCAAAGTTACCGTACCTCGAACGGAAAGCTGTCAGGCCGATATCTGACTCTCTAATCCTC
Organism: Colocasia esculenta; assembly: GCA_014218235.1. Taxonomy (NCBI): domain Eukaryota; kingdom Viridiplantae; phylum Streptophyta; class Magnoliopsida; order Alismatales; family Araceae; genus Colocasia; species Colocasia esculenta. The sequence goes on from CM024753.1 coordinate 44,518,462, forward strand.
AACTGGTAGTAACTGGACCTCAAGTTAATCTTCGAGAACACTCTGGCTGATTGCAATGGTCAAACAAATTATTGATCATCGGCAACAAATACTTATTCTTACTGTTACCTAGTTCAACTGCCTATAATCAATGCACAAACGCAAACTGCCATCCTTCTTCCTCACGAAAAGACTGGCTCTCCCCACGGCGAACGACTCAGATGGATGAAGCCCAGCTCAAGCAACTCCTGCAACTGGCGCTTCAGCTCACGCAACTCAGCCGGAGCCATCCGGTAAGGTGCCTTAAACAACAAGGCATCGTACCGGGCAAAAGCTCAATGGAGAAACTACTCCCGCTCAGGCGGCAAACCAGGTAGATCCTCCGGAAAAACATCAGAGGAACTCACAAACAATAGGCACATCAGAAACCGACGACCCGCTAGGCTCCAAGGAACAAACAGAAGCGAGATATGCTACACAGCCATCACGGATCAAATGACGAGCTCTACGAAGGAAATAAAAGGTTGACCGACAGACCAGATACCTTGGAAGCAGAGAACATGCACTCCAGGTATCTCAAAACTGAACGGTCTTCCGCTGACATCCACCACAGCTGAGTGAGCCTCCTGTTGGGTGAGTGTGTTTTTGGAATTAACCAATTAATATTTTCTCTTCTAGTTTTGATGATGACACTTTGTGATTTTGTGTATGATGTGTAAACTTGTTACACACTTCTTTCATGTCATAACAATGCCTAAACAACATGTTTTTAATATTGAATATCTCATACTTTGATGATAATATCTTGTGTTAATGGCTTACACTTGATATTTTCAGGATTACACAAGTTTGCCACTATGGTGTTCGACACACTCCCTGATGGTGTCGACACTAGATGACTGTCCCAGGAGCGTGTTCTGAAAGAAGGACCAGTGGTGTCGACACACTCCTAATGGTGTCGACACTAGATCACTGTCCCAGAAGCTTAGTTTGAAGACAATGCCTGTGGTGTCAACACACAACTTGGTGGTGTCGACACACATCGAATAAAATCTCAGTACTTGATCTCTCTGGACATGTGGCCGCTTGGGGATCAAGGGAATCTGCCTAGGTTTTTGTGCCCACGCACTCCAAGGGTCCACATGGACTTATAGGGCTATAAATACCCCCAATCCTTGCCCCCCTAGGGGTGTGCTGCTCTTGCAATTCCCAGAGAACTTTTGGCGGCAAAAAAGGATCTCTCCAGTTCTTGCTCATCTCCAGAAGCTGTGATCCATCTTTTCAAGAGAAAGTACAGGGAGTGAAGGCCAATTTCTGGGAGGGTTTTGAAGTGCCGAGCAAGGGAGCAGATCCAGCAGAAGCACAACAATTGAAGAGGAATTTCTGGCGATTCATAAGCTATTGAAGCAGAGCATCGCCAATTGACAGGGAGCATCTTCAAGCCTCTTCATTCAACTTCTGCAAGAAATCTCATCGAAGAACACTCATTCTACATCCATTTCTCTCACTTCCGAGTTTGTTCTTCCTTATTTTGTCTATGAGATTTGTGCATGAAGTTCTGCACAAATTTCTGTGTATAAATCTATCTTGAATCAGATCATTGCTAGAGGATCTGATTTCTGTTGTCTTTGATCTAGCTTGTGCTTTGTGAGCCGTTGAGCTCTGTGTGATGAGTTGCATACTCATGTGTAGTTGAGCAAGTGTGCTCAGTTATTGGAGCGGTGTGCTCTGGATTGTGTGTGTGAGCCGTCGAGCTCAGGTGGTTTTGGAGTCGTTGTGGCTCCAGTGTGGTTGTACTCTGTGGTTAGTGAAGCCTCCTATGTGAGGGGTGGATGTAGGAATCACTGATGTGATTTTCGAACCACCTAAAAAATTTTGTGTGCAGTGGTTTGATTTGTGTGGTTTGCGATTGATGCTTGCACAGGATTTCGATCTTTACTAAGAGTATAATTGCTTCACATATCAATTACACCACACAACCACATTTCAGATTAGGAGATTGTTTATTTGGATTGATTCTGATTCAAGTATTTTGAATGGTTAAGTTTCCGCAATTTTTGATTAGATCTATTCAACCCCCCCTTCTAGATATGATCCATCCACATATTCAATCCTACCTCCAACCAGTCCATGGCCCAGGATGATGTCAAAGACACGAAGCTGCAATGCGTACAACTGGCCGGCAACTGGTATCCCTGGACCTCAACTGTGACGCCCTCCAGGTAACCAAAAGAACGCATATAATCACCGGACATGAGATTGACCATCACATCACACTGCCTCTTAGGGGTGTGATGAACCACAGACTCGTAAAACTCCTCGGAGCAAAACAAAGAGAAGCACCAGGGTCAACCAAAACACGGGCAGCTCTACCAAGTATAGGTAGGTACCTATAACTAGTTGTTCGATGCCTCAGCCTGCTCCCTGGTAAGCGCCATCACACGACTACGAAACAAACCCACAACGGCCCCTGGGGACTACTGCTGCTGCGGCGGCTGCTGGGTGCGGGAAACTGCTGCTGCTGCTAGTACGGCTAGAACTGCTGAGGTTGCTGGTACTGCTGAGGCAACTGTGTTACTACCCCTGCTGCTGTGACGGGGTGCCTGCTGCGGGAGGGAACTGGTACTGCGGTAGCTACTGCGCATACTGAACTGGCTACTGCGGCTGTGAACTGGCCCCTCAGGATCCCTCCTGAAGTGGCCGGGCAAGCCACAAGTATAACAGACTGCCTCCGTCTGCCCTGCTCATCTCCTTGCTAGACTGACTACTCGAAAACCTCGACTGACGCCTCTGCTGCCAGCTCCGTCCACCCCGCAGTAGACACTGCCTGAATTTTGAGCAAATCCCAGAACTGCCTGAACTGCCCGAGCCCCGAAGAAGAAGAGTCGCGCTATCCCGACCCTGGGGATGCTGGACGGTGAGGGACCTGGAAGAGGCTCCTCCCTGCTGCTGCTGCTGCTGGGGCTGACAGGTCTCTCTTCCAATGCAGTGGCCTTAGCCATGGCCTCTCCTAAGGTGCACACATGTGAGCAGTCACGCCCCACCTCAAATTTGGCCTCAGTCCTGCAAGAATCTCTTTGCACAAGCCTGCTCGCTGCTGCAACATGAGGAAACTGTCTTAACAACCAGACGAACCTCTGGTGGTACTGAGTAACTGCGAGATTGCTTTGAACCAACTCGTGGAACTGGTCTCGTCTCTCACGTCGAGCATAGTTAGGGAAGTACTCGCTGTGAAAGACCTCCAAAAACTACTGCCAAGTGATCTGATCCAAAGGCTGCCCCTGAAGTGGGTCTGCCGCTGGAACTCTCCACCACTCAGGGCTGCTCCTTGAGCTGATACATCGCCAGTCTGACCTGGTTCTCCTCGACGCATTCCATAGTCTCGAACGGCGCTCCATCTCGTGCGTCCACTCTCTGCCTTGTCTGGATCATACTCACAAAAGACATCGGTGGTCGGAGCAAGCAAGAACCTCTCCAAGAGGCGGTCCTGTCCTCAGTGACAGTGTCCTCCTCTGACCGGCTCGGGTACTCCCATACTCGACGCCTGCTGAACTGCTGGCTGCTCCACCTCTGGATCATCCTGCTGCTCTAGTGCCGCTGAGGAGGTACTGGAGGCTGACCTCCCGTTGTCGCCTGCCCAGGTTGCCACGCTCCCTGGTACAGGTTCCTGAAGAACTGCTCAGCTAGGGGAAACCAATCTGTATACTGTTGTGGCTGATGCTCCTGCTGCTACTGCCCACTGACTGCTGCTGCTGCCGTTGCACCTTGAGGTTGTGCCACTAATTCCTCTGCTGACACCTCCTCCCGCACCTGCCCCTGTGCGGGCATATCAGCCTCATCCCTACTATCAGGTCTCTGGCCTGCCTACGCCTGCGCAGAGCCATATCCTGAGCGGCACACAACCAACAAGGTTAACAATACTAACTCGGGCGGCTAGCAATGTACTTGTACTACTGTTGGGACTTCCTGTCGCAGTTTAAATCTGCTACAAGTCTTGTTAGACTCTCGCTCTGATACCAACTATAACGACCTTGAGAACTTGACCCTCGGCCCACGCCGAGGATCCGATTTTCGCGGTCGCCGCCCACAGATCCGGAGACCCGGAAGGGCTATAATATGAGTCCAACAGAATATGTAAAGGATGTAAACGTCAACTACTAACTAGGAGCACACACGCAGAAGCAGAAAAGAGAGCGAGACTATAGCGTATCGCTCTAGGTACAGTCCCAACACACAACTAGTACAAGTAAAGACAAGGGGATAACAAGTCCCATAGGGGATACCCCAAGGGTGACGTACACCGAGAGAGGGAACCACTACTAGTTATGGGGGCCCACGACTACCGCCCCGCCTCCTCGCCCGGTGCGCGCCCTATCGCTGCTGAGAAGTCTCACCTAGAAAAAGGAGGGATAAGCTCCACAACAGAAGCTCAGTAGGGACTACAATCTCTTACTGGCTCTAACAGGCAGAAGAATATATATATTCAATTTAAATAACAGTAATTATATCTTCTACCTACAAGAAGTGTGGAAGCAAAGCTACTACTAGCAACGGTACGGGAGTACAACACGGTCGGAAACTCCGTAGGACTGCTCGTTGTAACCACCACATGGCTAGCAAACACAGACAGAGGGAACTCTGCCTGGACAAGAAACACTAGCTACGGAAAGCACTACCACTAGTCAATCGGTCAGGTGCGTCCACTAACGTCTTATCCTCGACCCAGGTCCAAACCTCCACGTCTCATCAGAGTGAGGCAGGACACAAAGTAACACAACAGTAACCGCCGTAGTCTGGCCGGACTACGGTCCCACGCCTGACCTCTCTAGGCGGTTCCGGGGCCGCAAAGAGTGAGGCAGCAAGAAAAGGACTAGCTGGACTGCGCCGGGAAGAACTCCTCAAAACGACCTCGGCGTCCCAGACCAAATACGAGAGCTTTGCAAATGACTCAACGCCGCTGTCCTAACCACCGTTTTCCCCTCCGCTCCAAAGTCTGTGATTAGAGCACGCCAGCCGCCCGGAGTACTCCCTCAACAGGCGTACAGGATGGGGGTCCTAGGCAATGGTAACAACCTCTCTCACAGGACAAGCCCTCAAGTGTCGAGCACCGGGGGAACGACTAGTGTAGGACCGTACTAGGGAACTAGCATAGGTGCCATGGGTACAGTAAAAAGCAGAAACGGTGAAGACTCCTCAAAACCCGGGACTTCGCAAGACCTTATCTGTCTCTCTACTGTAGTCGCGAGGTCGCGACGACCCAGCCGACGCGACCAGGTCGCGATGCTCAAGAGCATCACGTTGATGTCGCGACCGGCAAGGCCATCACGACATCATCACGACCTCTATAGCGGTCTCGTCTTCAGCCAATGGGGGTTCCGGGATGACCCTCCCGGAGACCACCCCAAAATCCCGATACAAACATTCTACAGGGGGAGGGGAGCATGCTCAACATGTCAGAAATCCATTAAACCATGCAAACCACCCTTAAAACCCCACAAACATGGATTTACAAGAATCTACGCTCGAAGGAAACCTCACTCAACCACGAGCATGGTGCTCACACTCCCACACCCCAAACCACGAGGAAAACACCATCTCACGGGGGAGGGGATCATGCTAGGCGAGGGGAGAACAAGGGTCCCTACCTCCAAGAGTAGAGCCGACCGTTGGGGCCTTCACGTCGGAATGGCCACCTCCTCCTCGCTCCAAGCACCACGAGCATGTCCCCTGCACGAACAGGGAGACACCACCTCAGCATGAGCACCACGAGCACAAAGAACCACCAAGAAAAGCAAGGGAGCTCGAGAGGGGAAGAAGAAGAAGAAGAAGGCGAGAGGGGGAAATGGCGCACATCCTCAGTTTTAAACCGACAGCCCCCAAGACGCGATAGGTCCGCCCGGCGCGACAAAACAATTGTCGCGACGCGCCTCGACATCGCGACCATGTCGTGATGGCCACCCCCGGCGCGACCCCAAAAGTGGTCAAACCTCGAAGACTGGGAAAAGCAAACACGACAACTGTCTAGGTCGCGTCAATGCTGTACGCACCTGCCACCTGACACGACCGTTCTAACAGAGAGGACAACGTCACATCTGTCAGAAAAGCAGTCGCGACGCCTCCAGGCGCCGCGACAAGGACGCAATGCCCACCCCCGTTGTGACCTTGTCGCAACGGCCAGGGGTGCTGCGTCACAAAGCATGTCGCGACTGGCTACCCTGGCACGACCATGTCACGACCAGGTGCCTGCCGCGACCCTGAGGACAGGGCCAAGGGCCCAGGAGGGCCGGGTCTTACACGAGCACCAAACGAACGACTAGTGTAGGACCGTACTAGGGAACTAGCATAGGTGCCACAGGTACAGTAAAAGCAGAAACAACGAAGACTCCACAAAAACACGGAACTTTGCAAGACCTTAACCTGTCTCTCTGCTGTAGTCGCGACGCATCGGGCCATCACGACCTTGTCGCGACGCCCAGACCGGTCACGACACAGTCGCGATGGCCCAAGCCGTCGTGACCAGGTCGCGATGCTCAAGAGCGTCGCGATGATGCCGCGATCGGCAAGGCCGCCACGACATCATCGCGACCTCTATAGCGGTCGCGTCTTCAGCCGAGGGGGGTTCCGGTGCAATCCTCCCGAAGAACACCCCAAAAACACGGTACAAGCATTCCACAGGGGGAGGGGAGCATGCTCAACATGTAGGAAAGCCATTAAACCATGCAAACCACCCTTAGAACCCCACAACATAGATTTACAAGAAGAGAGAGGGCGAGAGGGGGAGAATGGGGCGCAACCTCAGTTTTAAATCGATGGCCCCCAAGACACGACGGGTTGGCCCGGCACGACAATGACCATGTTGCGATGCCCCTAGATGTCGCGACCATGTCGCGACGGCCACCCCCTGCGCGACCCCAAAAGTGGTCGAACCTCGAAGATCGGGAAAAGCAAATGCGACGGATGACCAGGTCGCGTCATTGTTGTACGCACCTGCCACCCGACAGGACCATTCTGACTGAGAGGACAGTGGTCACGTCTGTCAGAAAAGTAGTCACGACGCGTCCAGACGTCGCGATAAGAACGCGACGCCCACCCCCATCGCGACCATGTCGCGACGGCCAGGTGTGTCGCCACATAAACCATGTCGCGACGGGCTCCCCTGGTGCGACCAAGGTGCCTGCCGCGACCCTGAGGATAGGGCCAAGGGCCCAAGATGGCCGGATCTTACACTGATCCACTGGACTGTCTGGCTTGCACAGTTCTTTCCAGTATTTCTGCTCTTTGGGCTGCCTCTTCCACTATCCCGCACATCAATGGAGTCACTGCATCTTGCAATTCCGGCCTCAACCCCCGAATGAAGTACTCAACCATCATTGCACTGTTGGTTACCACATAAGGTGCATACCTGCTCAAAGCCATGAACCTCATTTGATATTCCAACACCGACAAATTTCCTTGCTGTAATGTTCTGAATTGCTCCCTCTTAGCTTGCTGAATTTGTACCGGAAAGAAAGTGTTGTTGAATACTTCAAGAAACTCCGGCCATGTGATGAAGTCTTCTGCTCTTCCGGTGAACACGGTTTGCACTTGAGTCTCCACCATTTTGTGCGAATCCTCTCAACTGGTAAGTAGCCAAAATAACTCTATCTGCCTATGGACATCTCATTATGACAAACACCCTTTCTCTCTCAACACCCAATGCTCAGCTGTATCCAGATTCGGACCTCTCGAGTATGTAGGTGGTTGCAAACGCAGGAACCTCTCCACTAGCATCGTGGACTCCTCCACACTGGCTGGCCGCACTGGTACCACCGGGGGTAAAGGTACTACATGTGGTACCTCAACTCCGAAGGGTGGTACTAGTGATGCCAGTACTGTCTCCTCCCCCACTGGTGGTGCTGCTACCGCTGGCTGAACTGGTGGCTGCTGGTCTAACCGTGTCTGAATATGTGTAATGCTGTCCCACAACCTTTCTATCATCTGATGAGTAGTCTCCTCTGCTCATCACCTCCACCTCCCCAATCTCTTCTATCAGCCATTATAAATCCTGCACACACAACATTCCAATCCATACAGCACACAGACACATCATTACAAAAAATAGGGCCAACTACCAGCAGTAGACTATAGTAGGAAACAAATTATGTACATTTCCTATTCCTTCATATTTACACAGACCTTCCTTTGATACCAACTGTGATGGTCCTCGCCGTTCAGGCCCGTTAACCCAATAACATGCCCGACACGACTCCGCCTCCTGCGATCGGGCTGTAGCCTCGCAAGGGATATCAATCACACATGTCCATGAAAAATATAAAAGAACATGTTGAACACATATAAGATACCATTTCTGACATATATTCACATGATATGTACATATTCATTTCCATAGCATAGTCATAGTACAAAGTACAACAGCCCGGGACAAACCCCCAAGGCTCACAAGTAAAGACGTTACTCTGCTGGTGGCGAAGGCCCGACTCCACTATGGTGCTGACCGGAACTAGAAGTGTAACGACCCTCTTTATACCGGTACGATTATACCAATCCACATCGATATAAATGGCATCATTACAGTGGGACATTTACCCAACACAACACAATGGTTGAGATGTACATAAATAACAAAAGAGTACAGCGGAAATAAAAGAGAAGTTTTATTCCATCATCATTCACATATTCCACAGTCTATATAGCAAATGTAAATAACGATTGTCCCAATTATACAAGTCCACATGAATAACATTGTCATTGTTCACATACTAATGAAAAGAAATGTGTAAACTATGCAGCAAACTCCACAAGTACAGCTACTCCTCACGCTCGGAGTCGCTCCTCACTAAGTCCTCCTCAAGTACGGGAACACCTGTCTCACCTGTATGTTAAAGCAAGTATGAGTCTTCCAAAAAGACCCAACAAGCAATCTAAAGGCACATCCTTACACATATCACACACATGCTATTCTTTTAAACAATGAAGGAAATATACGTCACATGATTCATTTCAATTAGGCAAATATACATGAACAACCTACACATACTTTCTACACATATGTGTAACATGATTCATGATTTCAATTTCTATTCATATCATTTCACAATTCTACACATTTAGATCATGGAATTATGCACATAGTAACTAACAATCCTAGCATGATAGCTAACATTTTTGTCATGCTTTTATGACACACATACACATCTTTAGCTTGCTGTTTAACATAAATATTCTCATTCACATGGTTTCACATCTTTTCACATGATATCACATTCACATACACTATCATATGTTCACATTGCACATATCACATTTCCACACTTTTACACTTAATTTCCGTGACACTAGTTCGAACCACCATAAAGAAGGACACACATTCACATAACATATACCCACCCTAGCAATATAGTGACGAATCTTGGTAACCGCACAGAACCGGGAGAAGCCCTCTCCACCATAACCAGTGGTACTTGTCCACCTCCAGGATTTCATCCTAATGCCCATAGGATATCACATACACAATAAGCCTTCCCATAGGGACTTTTCTACAGTACGGCTCCACAGCCTTCTATGGTAGCAGTGTCAATCTCGGTACATTTTACACATTAACACTTAATCATATGGTTTCATTCACTTATATGCATAATTTAACTCCTTCCCATGCACTTTAAACAAATATACATGCTTCAGTTTACAGAACTCAATGTGACTATTTCACAGTAGCAAATTTATCATAACAGTGCCTAACATGTTGCTAAACACTGGGATTACATGATTTAAGTCAAACATGCTTAACATGGTCTAATTATCCTTGTTAAAATGCAAACAGTACCTACTGACATCAAAATAGTATCAAATTTTAATCTTTTTTTTAATCAAAAGTGAACCTCAGCCTCAAGATAAGAGAGTGACCCTCCCCAGAAGGGAAGAGTGTTCTCACTCCACCAGCGAGAACCTGGGCCAGGGTATATATAAATGGAGTAAGTACAAAGGCAACAGGGCGAACCACTACAGAGCAAGAAGCTAGCATAGCCGAACATAAGGTAGGCCAGTTTTGTCCAAAGTAGCTGAACCCCTACAAGCCCGGGCAGCGCAGAGAAAGACATGTAGATATTATTCTCAGTATGGGAGCAAGCATGAGATGCAAGGGCATCAGCAACATGGTTCGCTTCTCTGAAGACGTGGCGGATATTAATCCCTGTCTATGTATAGTAGCAAGAGCAGGTCGCACATCTGGAGCACTCCCAACTAGGAGGGGAGTAGTAGAGAAGGAGTAACAAGAGTAGCAGAGTCAGAGTATATCAAAGCAATGTGGATGCCAAACTCTTCAACCAGCTTAAGACCATCATAAAGAGCTCTAACCTCAGCCTGGAGACTATTACCGAACCCATAATAAAGTAAAGGCCATAAGGATATCACCTTTAGAGTTTCTAATACAACCACCACCACACTAGAACTTGGATACCTTTGGATGCCCCATCCACATTAAGGCAGAGTCCAGAAATAGGAGGGATCCATCGAAGAAGCCTCAATTTGGATTGCTAACAAAGGGATCCAGATCAAAGAGTGAAGGGCAGTGTACTGATTCGCAGTAGGAGCTTCTTGAAAGTGAGCTTATGGATAGCGTGAGATATCTGAAACTTGATATTCTCAGTGATAATATTGTTGGATCTGAAGTTCTGATTATAGCGCCTCATACATCTCTCCTTAGATCTCCCATGCAATAAGAATCATGCCATATAAAGAAGCAAAACCAAAAGGGGATGAGAGATTAGTCTTCTGTATAGTTCTTCAACACTAAGAGGTGAAATGATCAGTGCTGTAGTTTGGAGGGGACAAAAAGGGTGTGAACCAGTGCCATAAAGAAGCAGCAATATCACTTCCGATAAAAGGTGATCAATGTCTTCAAATGGTGATTACGACAGCAAGAGCATTTAGAAGGCAACAAATACCATGTTCAGAAATTCTAGCATCAACCGGGATCGCCTGTGATCACTTCCCGCAGAATAAAGAAGCCTCTTGAGGAAAAGGTGGTGCCAAATTTTAGCCAGAGCAGGTCGATATATACCCCTTGGTCTCAAGATATTATACGCCAATTTGGAGGTGAAGACGCCATCATTTGTAGGAGACCAGATGCACTTGTCCTCTCTTCAAAAAGATTGACATTGCCTAAATTCTGAACACCAGGCACCAGCCTCCAAACATGGTGGAGAGGATCAAGCAGAACCTCATAGACCATAAAGTGCGGGGCGTTGGAAGGGTCCTGCAACAATAATCACAGAGGGGCCTTACCCGCCCAATTATCATAAAGAAATCCACATTCTTACCATTTTCCAAGATCCATCTAGTGCTATCACCAATGATAGCGTTTGCAGTAGTGAAGACTTACTTAGGAAGACCCTGCATGGGTAGGGAAATCAGTCTAGCATATCGGGCCCAGAGAGATGTACCATGGTAAATATTCCAAGATATTTCGTAGCCATAGTAAGTTGAACATGCCACAAACTTCGAACCCCAAGACCTCCTTCAGCAGTAGGACATTGGATGGTAGACCAAGATAACCAGTGACGCCTTTGAACCCCATCAAGGCCACTCCAGAAGAAGGATGCACATGCTTTCTCCAGCAAACAGATAACACCTTTAGGGAGAATCAAAACCGAGGCAGTATATATAGGAATGGAGGAAAGCACAGAATTTATGAGGGTGATCCTACCAGCCTGCGAAAGAAACTTTGATTTCCAAGTAGAGAACTTCCTGTTAACCTTCTCAAATAAATATTTAAAATCAGAGATCTTTACCCTTCCTTCATGCAGACAAATCCCAAGATAGTTCATGGAGCCCTTTTGAGGTTTGAATCCCGTAATCACTTTTATAGAGGCAGAGGTACTAGTTGAAGCTTTCCGAGAAAGAATAAATTGGCTTTTGCTGTTGTTGATAAGCTGATCAGAAGCTGCTTCATAAGCTTTGAGAAACTGAAGCATCTTAGATATATTTCTAGCATGACCGTTGGTGAAAATTAGAGTGTCATCAGCGTACAATAAATGGGATATAGGGGGACAAACTCTTGGATCTGCATACGGTCTAAGACACCCACTGGACAGCTGTTTACGCAGACCTCTACTAAGAACCTCCTCCATGATGATAAATAAAGTAGGTGCAATGGGATCACCCTGTCTGAGCCCCTAGAAGACTTGAAATAACCAGCTTGATGGCCATTACAAGCACCGAAAACCAGCAATTCGAAATCAGCATGCCCACATAAGAATGAATTTATGGCAGAAACCAAAGTGAGAAGGACAGCAAATAAAAAATCTCATTCAACACGATCATAAGCCTTTATCATATCAAGCTTAAAAATACATTATGGCCCTTGTCTTACGACCCAGATTTTTGAACAGATTTAGAAAAGAGATGTGTCAATGATAGAATGCCCTTTAACAAATGCACCTTGTTCCTCAGAGATGATATCAGGAAGATTTCCGTAGGCGATTACATATATTTTGGAAATGATTTTATGGGAGAAATTGCACAAACTAATCGACCGGAAATCAGCATAAGTGGAAGGGTTGCTCACTTTAGGAATCAGTGCAATAGCAGAGGGGTATACCACGAGTAGGGGGAGGAAACAGAAAGAAACCTTTCACCGCATCGACAATATCAGGGCCAATAATCTCCTAACAAGAAGTATAGAAGTTGCCGGAATAACCATCAGGACAGGGGTACCATTGCCATTCATAGACCAAACTGCATCCTTTATCTCATCAAAAGTGGGGAGGCACAAAGTTTATTGTTCTGAGGGTCAGAGATCATATTAGGAATCACCTCCAAGATGGTGTTATCAATCACATTCACCAGAATAAAGAAGATTACTGTAAAACCGCACAGCAGCTTCCCTGAGAGACTCCTGATCGTCACACCAATTATTATTGTCATCAATTTTTAGTCTGGAGATATAGCTTCTGCTCCTATTGCCTTGAACCACTGCATGGTAAAATGCAGTATTTTTGTCACCATTGTCTAGCCATTGAAGTCTGTCCTTTGGCACCAAAAATCTCCTTACAGCGCTGGGCGTTTTAAGATGTGCGTGGGCAAGGTGAGAAGCATCGTATTATCCTGTGTGGGGAAAGAATCAAAAGCACACTCAACAGCAGCCACCTCCTCTTCAGCAGATTTAATATTACTGTGAACATTACCAAAAGTGTCAGCGTTCCAAGACTTGAGAACAACCTTCAGATTTTTCAACTTAACTTGGAGTTTAACCAGGGGTTTGGATGCCAGTAAGTCGACTCCCTCACGTCTTACAACTACTTCCAAAAACTTGTCATGAGTAGCCCACATAGATTGGTATATAAACCTAGCAGGGGCTTAGAAATATTTTTCATAGAAACAAGAAGAGGAGCATGATCAGAGGGGCCTCTAGTGAGGTGAGAGACACAAATTTCAGGAAAGGAGTTACTCCAATCAGCAAAAATAACATACGGTCCAATATAGCTTTAACCACAGTAGGACCCACTCTATTATTTGACAAGGTGAAAGGAGAACCAGAAAAACTAGCATCGATCAAAGATGTAGCTGAGATAAAGCATGAGATCAATCATGGAGGCTACATTAGAGAAGGCTCCACCACTTTTCTCCGATGGCTGTGATATGCAATTAAAATCACCACCCACACAAGCCAAGGCACAGTGATGTAAGAACTAAGTTAAGCAGCTCATCAAAAGAGTTCTACGCTCCCTGCAGTTGCATGATGCGTAAACAAAAGTAATATAGCAAAGGATATCATCGCCACTCATTCTAACAAGAGTGATATGCTAATAGAACTATGAGTAATCTATAGGTTACCTCCTCTGCCACATAACCCAGATCTTGGAGTTTTCACCATCATTGACAGCAACGTCATGCATCTGATAGATTACAGATAGCATCGACACGATTAAAAGGAAATCATGGGTTCTGAGATAGCTATAACAGTAGGACAAATTTTCGACAAAGCTGACGAAGGTGCCGCCTAGAAGCATAATTAGCACACCTCTAATATTCCAAAAAATAGTAGAGTAATCATGGAGAACAATAACCAGATGTGGACTCAACGGCCTTCGCCTTCGATCTAGTACGAACCCCCCCCTGGAGGTTCGAGATTGCCATCCTTTGATATAACAGCCCCAGCCATCAAAAGATTTTCAATACTGGCCTGCTTAGCAACAGAACTCATAGTATGCGCCTTATGAATAATGATATTATTTCCATCGGACAGAGAAATTTCCATGGTATCTTTGTGCTCAACTGGGATGCAAACGCTCCTTATCTTTAAAAGTTGTATCTGAGGTATTGTTGGTGTCGAGAGTCAGCATATCTCCAGGATTTAACCACTCAGACAAAAGTGGAATTAACTGATTTGAGGTTCGAGTGCGTGAATCATGCAGCAAACCATCATTACAGTTATTGCCATGCACTTGGGAAACAGTAGCATGCACGTCAACGTCGGGAGAGGCTACGTGACAATAGTCACGATTGACGTCGCTACTAGGAGGGACCGAGACAGGCATGTGAGGCACTTGCTCTGGACGAACGTCCTCGTCTTCAGAGGCGAGGGTATGAAATCTGTTAGAAGTGGCCATGGGAACCAGAGCAGAACTTGATTTTTCTTACGCCAAGTTTGTTTGGCAGCAGCGCTTCAGAAGGTTGGAGGATCCTTAGCAGGAGCGTCGACGCTATGATTAGTGGTATTTCTCTTCTGTTTTTTGTTAAATCATCTTCTGTGTGCCCAAGCTTGCGGCAGAAGGAACATAAGGCAGGGACACGATGATAGTTAATCGATTGCCAAAACCCTTCCTTGTCACAACCAATCCAAATCCTATCAAGTCTAGGATTTTTAATGTCCATCTCCACACAGACCAGAGCTTCTTGCGTCTGAGTTAAAGCACTCGTAGCATCATGGACGTGAAGAACATGCCCAAGATTTCCAGCAATTGATTTAAGATAATCATCATAGTAGAAATTAACGGGGAGCAAAGGGAAACCAACCCATACAAGGATCAACGTAGGATCTGCTTCAAAATCAAAAGATGGTTCCCAACAAAAGAAACGAAACAGAAGACCTTTGATGAGTAAGCTTTGTCTTAGTATCACCTTTAAGAAATCTTCCTAATCTTCGAACCTAAAGAGTAGGGGTGTTCAAATTTCGGTTCAAACCGAAGAACCGAACCGGACCAAACCGAATTGGCCGGTTCGGTTCGGTTTGGACCGAAATTCGGTTCGGTTCGGTTCACAAATTGTGAAACGAACTGAACCGTATAAACCGAATAAACCGATTTTTAATATAATTATAATAATATTTATATTACAAGTATTAAAAATATAATTATATGACTAAATTTACATATAAATATGTATATTTTGAATTTTTTCTTATTTTATTGTATAAATATTAATAACTTTAATTATATTAATTAAATATAGAAATCGGTTGAACCGAACCGAACCGAAATAACTCCGGTTCGTTCGGTTCGGGTTAAGATGTAGTTCGGTTCGGTTCGGGTTGGCCAAAATTTGGCCAACCCGGATCGAACCGAAACGTGTACACCCCTACTAAAGAGAAGTTGCGTTGGTGCAACGTATCACATAAAGTCCTTCTTCAGATCCAGGCGCTGGGTAAGACAGGCCTTGATTTCTGGGATAGAACACCGGCCATAGGAACATCTGGCTATGATGGCCAACTGCAACGGCTTAGTAGATAGCAACAACTCCTCCTTAGAGAAGAAGGTAGCTGGCTCACCTAGTCGGTGAAGGCTGTAGGTTTCACGCCAATAGAGATAGCCGGTGCGGTTTTGACAAAGATATCATCTGGGCATATGACAAACGCCCAGCAGAAGAGCCAGGAACGTCACCTGTAGCAGAAGACGCCATGACAAGGGGCCAGCCTAGGTGGCCGTCCACCCTTGGAGGGGCAGCGGCGGCAGAAAACCTAAGCCAGCCTCAGACTTTCTCTCACTAGCGCTCCACTGCCACTCGTATAAAATTTTAATCACAAACTTCATACAGATAATATGTCACATGTCTAATTTTTTAGATTTTTCTCAATAGTAAAACTAATTTTTAACAATTAACATAGATTTCATGTAATTTCAGTGAAATATTCATTTAACATGGTAGACAGTAAAGCAGTCGATTCTAATAGGTCCAAAACATATGAGCAGTCACTCTAAGATCATGAAAATTTTCTGTAACCCTAACATGACAAAACTATTTATTTCGAATTAAACACAGTCAAAACATGCTTATTTCATCAATACAAAATTTATATTAAATATAATCATGCTCAGAAATTCGATAGAACCTCATGATATGACCTAGAGACCATACCTGACAAACCCTAATTTTTACAGCATGTACATACATCCAAAAGTCTGGAATTTATAACACATATATGACAAACAAGGTTTTGTGAAAACAGATGAACTTGGCGGCAAGACCCTTGCCGTCAAGGTGGGTTAACGACACACTATGTTGCCGTCAACTCAGGAACTTGGCGGCAATAATCTTGCCGTCAACTTCCTGTCTGCAGAAAGTGTAGACCGAACTCACAAAAAGGAGAGAATTGGGGGTTCCAGGACACGAATAAAATCTGTAAAAATGCCTAAGACTTAAAGGACATGTCTAGGGATGATACCCCGCAATTACTTGCCTGGAAATAAATCTCTAAAGGGTTGATTTTGTCGAAGAAGCCCTCCTCGGCCAAGCCAAGAAGGTGAAGATTCCCCACCCAAATTTGGTCTTCCTACTTGTGCAGATGATCCTCCGGAGTCGGGGAGATTCCTCAGTAGTAGGAGCACCTCCCAGCCGAAGTAGATCGCCGGAAGAAGCTCTCAATCGTCGAATCAAGCTTTGAGAAGTTCTGGTTTTCTCACAAACGAACCCTAGGTTTTCCTTTGAGCCAAAGGACCTAATCTAGCCGAAACTGTAAGTTTTATAGGCTACGAGTCAGGGTGCGCCTAGGATTAGGTTTTCCTAGCGTTGGGATCGGTTTCCTAATTAGAACCTAGAGAAAACGTAGTTGTTTTCAGATCTGGAATCGCAACATAACCAGAGAAGTAAACGGCCACTTTGCTGCCGTTAACAGGAAGTCGGCGTCCATCGATCTGGACGTCTATATCTCCTGGCCATGAAGTCAACGGCACACAGGTTGCCATCAACCTGCCCTTAACGTTAAGGGATGTTGACGTTAACAAGGATTTCGGAAGAACACAGAGATATAAAATAAACATACATACACATAATAAATAAATACAATATGCACATCAATAATTAAATACTATATGCACATTTAAATAAATACATTATATGCACAGAAATAAACATATATATACAAATGCATATAGTAAATAAATACTTATAATATGCACAAAATTAGATAGACATAATATGAACAAAATTCGAGGGCCTTGAATGATTGAGGAAAAGATGTGGACAAGATCTAGAAGGGGGGGGGGGTTGAATAGATCTAATACCAATTAATGCGGAAGCTTAAGCAATTTAAAATTACTTCGAATTAGAGATCAAATCACCCAAACAATTTACTGATCTGAAGTGTGATTAGTGTGTGTGAGCAAATCAATTAGCAGTGTGAACGAAATCCCTATGCATGCATCTAGAGAGATACAAAGGCAAACCACAATTCAAACTAATGCACAGAGGATTTTTAGGTGGTTCGGAAATCACCTCCAGTGACTCCTACGTCCACCCCTCACACAGTGAGGCCACGCTACTCAAAAACCCTGAGTACAACTCACACAGGAGTACGACGACTCCAAACACCCTTGAGCAGGACGACTCAAAAAACACCTGGAGCACGACGACTCCAAACTGAGCACGATGGCTCAAACAACAACGGAGTACGACGACTCCAAATTGAGCACGACGGCTCAAACTACACAGTGAGTGCGACGACTCACAAACTACTGAGCACAAAGGCTCACAAACAACTTGCTAGAAAAACACAAGACTCAGATCCTCTAGCAACAGATCTAGTCCAACAAGAGTTAATTCATGAGACTCATGCAACAACCATGCACAATCTCAGAATCACTCAGAAGAGAAAAGGAAAATGAGAATTGTATCAATGAGCTTTTCTCTTCAGATGTACTCCTTATAGAAGGTCGAATTGTGAAGAGCTTTGATCTCTGGAAGTTCCTGGACGATGCTCTGC